>JAHDVE020010371.1:0-128794 GCA_022606495.2 Halesus radiatus
AATGATGACCTTAAAAACTTACATATTCCTAAGAGTGCAAAATTAGTTTCATTCGATGTCGTTAACCTCTTCCCTAATATCCCCGTAACAGAAAGCAAAAACATATTGTATAAATTATTACAAAATTCCATATTACCTAAAAATTTCGCTAATGATCTGTCTCACCTTTTTAACATTTGTTTAAATCAAAACTATTTTCAATTCAATCATGTGTTTTATCAACAAAAAGAAGGGCTAGCTATGGGCGCCCCCACGTCTCCCCTTATCGCTGATATATTTATGGACTACTTAGAGAATAATATTTTGAATTTAAATCTCCCCTACTAAATAACGTGCTTTTATGGAAGAGGTATGTCGACGATATTTTATGTATATGGACCGGTACGGAGCGCCAACTTAACTCCTTCCTCCTACTAATAAACTCCTTCCATAAGCAAATTAAATTCACCATGGAAATAGGAATAAACACCACTTTAAATTTTCTAGACCTCACGTTATCAGTTATAAACAATAAAATAGATTTTCAAATTTACCGTAAACCCACTTATACAGACATAACTATCCATAACACCTCAAATCATCAAACCTCCCACAAACATTCCGCTTTCCACTCGATGATTCACCGGTTAGTTACGGTCCGTTATCAAATGCTAATTTTTCACTAGAACTATCCATAATTAAACAAATTTCAATAAATAACGGTTATCATGAAAACTTAGTCATTAACATACTAAATAAAAAACTAAAAAAAATGTCGTCAAATAAGTTTTTATTCAACAGTACCCCCCCTAATAATAATAATCAACCGTATCAATGGCGTAGAATCTTATATATCAATAACTTTTCCCAACACAGCATTAAAAACCTTCCGTCAGAGATTAAACCAGCATTTTACACAGATAATAGTTTAGGTAAATTTTTAATTAACGGAAAAGATAAAGAAGACAGTTTAGGCCACTCGGGCATTTATTCACTTCAATGTAATGATTGCCCGGCGTTCTATGTAGGCAAAACGTCGCGTAATGTTAATATCCGTGTAAAAGAACACTTGAGATGTCTAAATAATAATGGTTTCTCCGAATTTGCTAACCATCTCTTAGAAACAGACCACACATTCGATAAAATACAGGCACTAGTTTACTGCATAAAAATGTAACCGGCATTCGATTAGATAACCTAGAAGCATTAGAAATAAGGAAAGCAAAAAACACTAATGGTAGACTCATATATAATCAAATAAATTTAAATAAAAGTCCAATCTTTAAATTATTCCCAATAAACAAAGTACATTCCCTTCCCGATCAACAGGTACCTGCTGATCTCCCACCCTTGGCCTTCACTAGCCTGTTTGTATCAATCCATAACACATGTGCATCTTAGTTCATAGTTTAGTTGTATACTGCCCTGAAGAAGCTACGGTAGTAGCAAAACCCGGTCGGCTAAAGTATAAATAAAAGTGATGTAAAACAAAGTTATTGTTTTATTTTATAAATCATAATTTATTCATTTAAAATAAAGTATATTCACGACACGTTCGGCAGTGGTAGATACTGCCAGTATCGCCCTGGTGAACGACCATCATTCAGAATAGAACCGTTTCATGAAATGGCTTTAGCCGTGTTTGCTGACTTAATAGCCAGGTACTTCCCCACTTTCCTTCTTCCCCATCTCCTTCCCCTCCTCGATACCTTCAGCCTCACAACATATCCCAATTGGGGATGCCATAGTCTCACTGGCTCCAGACGGTTGGGAGCAGTTGGGACTCTTGTGTGGTAATCGCTTTAAAAAAACAGCTTCTTTCAGCTGGCCAAGTCTTCAATATTTCCATTTTATATTGACACTTTTTTTTATTTCAGCAGGTAACACGTTTACCTGCTTTGGGAATCATGTAATCTAAATTTATTTGTCCATATTTGTTTGAATGTTTAGGAACCATAATCCTCCATTAAAATTGAGACGAGTATTGTAAGTGTGCTCTAGTCTATTTGTATCATATATAGGGTTATTAAAGTGCTGAAATATAATTTTATACCACGCTCTTACTATTGAATTTTACTGTTCAGAATAGAGAAGAGAATCACCAGAGCTTCTTTAACGGGTGAACGTAAGAATCCAAATTTAGCAGGGTGAGGGGTGAGCCTGGAGGCATATCCTTTTCTGTGTATTTCCAATAAATAAATCCCAACATTATGCAGACAACTCGCATTGCACCGCAAAGTATTAGTATTTACTCTTCGAAAAGAAAAACTGCTAATGAACAACTCGTCCTTTGTACAATTGTGTGGAATTTATCGCCAATATCGTTCCTGTAACTGTCGTGCTAACATCCAAAACTAACCAAAACCGTCAATTTAAGTAAAACGGCAACAAATAAAAAAAAATCGGCCTGTTTTCATAAACAGAATTTTTTTTTTGACCATCTTAGAAATGTTTATTGATTTAGTTACCGCAGGAAACGATGACATGAACGCTTTCGCGTTGTCTTCATTTTGGTTTGACAGGATTGTTTCACAAAACTGTAAAGAATTATTTTGAATAAACTTAAAATTAAGTAAAATAACGACTTCCTGTGGAATGTAATGCGACATTTGTGATTATTCTCTCTGTAACTTCTATTTTGACACCATTTAAATGCATAATAATGCGTTATTCCGTAAAATCTTCGACGGCAGTCAGCGTGCGAATGATAGGGGAGTTTATTAAGAAAATGCGCGATCCGGGCTGGTGCCAAAATTGATGTCACGGGACCTTTGCCTCCACCTCAAAATGGTAGGGATAGATTTTGCTTTGGGTATGTCTATGAAATTCTGACGTCAGTGCTGTTAAATGATTTTTTTAGCTCTTATAAATTAGTCAATTTAAACAACTTATTAATACCGAAGTACGGGGATACTGTTCAAATAATTGATGAACAATAATAGATTGCTTAATTTTATTAATTGACCTTCAAATAAAGGCATTGAAAGTGATTTCGTGTTGGCACAATGCATAATTTAATGCTGCATTTTGTTTACAGGTGTCGTTTTATAAAATTTCAAGCGGCATGCAAAAGTCCTATTATATTTAATATTTGAAAATTTGATCGTTCTGAAATATTATGGATGCTTTAATTTGTTAAATACCATCTGATGTGTACCCGGCCTTGCTCGGTTTTTTTTTAATAAAGTTACGAAGTTGCGACTTCCTGCTTGTCGTTTGGGTGCCATAATTGATTTGACTGCAAAAGTAAGTATCTCTTAACAAAGAAACATTCATTTGATAATTTTATTTCAATCCATACATTTATTTTTTTCTAAATATATAATAAAGTTCTTAAGTAGGTACTTACTTGTGTTTTCAATTTTGAAAATATTCTACCTAAACAAACCTTCTTCTTTTGAATATGTAATCTATGGATAACTGGAGTGGTATATCTATGGGCTAACCTCAATACGACATGACGGGCTTAATGTTTTTCATACTAATTTTAAAACGTTATAGAAACAGTTTTACATATTGGATTTCATTCAAACTACTCTCTAAACCTTCCCGTTACTGATAAGAACAAACTGGGCTATTTTCAGCGAAACCAGTCGAGTAATTTTCGGGAAAATCAAGGACAGACAGACAAACAGAGAGACATTCAGCTTTATATATAGAGATTGCGATTAAAACATATCTGGATCTTTGCTTTAATCATAATCTGTATAACTGAATATATATTATTTAAGTCTTCTACTTCTTCGTATGGCGTAGGGGAGTTGGTGGAGGTCATAGTGGGATGATGAGGTTATTCAGCCAGTCGACGGCATCGGGAGTCACTTGGTTCAGCACAGATGTGCCATAGGGAAACTGATGAAGCGGATGTGTTCTGATGTTTAATATCTCCACATTCACAAAGTTCGGAATCCTTTAGACCCCATGTACGCATCATATACGCAAAACGGTTGTGACTGCACCGGATGTGGTTTAATGAGGTCCACGTCTTCCGAGGGAGAGAGAACCCTTACAATTTAATTGTAGGGTCTACGATAAGGTGCTTGTTTTTCACGTCCGAGGTCTGCCACTGAGTTCGCCACGACTCTTCAGAGGAGTATCGTGATAGAAGCAGTCCAAAAGGGTACGCTGGACGTCAGGCGGCCGGGGGAGGTTTGCAAGGTCATCTTGAAGTGGAATGTTACTATTCACAGCCTTTTGTATTCCCCGAGGGTTGCTGTCTCTCTTCTTGCAGTGGGCGGTGCGATGTTTGAGAGGACAGGGAGCCTTTGTAGTGGGGTGAACGGGAAGTGATCCACTCACTGTGCGTATCTCAGTATTTAGTTGCAAGTCGATCTTCTATGTGCACTTCTAGCCTACACTGGAGCGCAATATTCTACTACAGAGTAAACCAAGGCAATCGTAGCTGTTCGTAGAGTATTTGCGTCCCAACCCCAGCTAATTTTCTTAAGATGCTTTATGCGAGTATTGGTCTTCTTTCTAACATTTTCCAGGTGGGAGCTATACGTCAGACTTCTGTCCAGTGTTACGCCAAGATATCAAGGATTATTTAAGTAATGTACCAGCAAGTAAGTATATTGTATTGGAAATTCTTGAGTTAACATCATCGTAGTTAAGTGAAACAGATAGAAATAGCAAAGATTGTGTGGAAGTAATGTTTCAACATCTAAATCAGTCTGGCGTAAATATACTTCTTTTACAGGTAAAACAAAATTAGTGGGGCGAGGGGCGACCTTAGACGAGTCACTGTTATTTGATTTTCGAATAAATGCATCTCGATAGGCAACTCGTATTGCACTGCAAAGTATTAGTATTTACTCTTCGAAAAGTAAGTCTGCTAATGATCAACTCATCCGTTTTACAATTGTATGGAATGTATGGCAAATCTCATTTTTTCCCGTAGCTGTGGTAACAGTTTCCAAACCGCCAATAAGTAAAACAGAAAATAAAAAATTGTTGTTTAGAAAAACCGAATATTTTGTTGGAGTATTTAGTTTGACCCTTTTTACAAATGTATTAAATTTGCGTACTGCAGTCAAAATCACTTGAAAGTATGTATAACATATTTGAATAAGTAAAATACAGTAAAATTTGCTTATCTGTGGAATATAATGCGATAGTTTAAATTATTCTCTTTACCACTTCACAATTTTTGCAACGTTTGAATACGCAGGAAACTATAATTATTGTTTTATTTCATAAAATCTTCGAATGATCGCTCACTGCCACACGAATGATGACTACATCTATTCGAGAAATGCGTGAACCCGGATGGTGCCAAATTTAGGGTGTCACGTGGTTGCCCCCAGCCCCCGAAAAGGTAGGCAAATTTGACTATAGCGTCTATTGATTCGTGCATCAGGGGCGAGGACGTATAAAACTGCTGTGTGTTTGCAATAATTTTTTGTTAGTTTGAGGAGAATACAACACGTCCTTAAACTTATTCGATTTTCGTTCTTTTGGAAATTATTTTTCTTTGTAAAGTTATGTTTCAGAGTTAGTAGAATACATCATTTACGGATATTCAATCATTTAGATTCTTTGTACGATGTGTTAAAGTAAAGTTGTGTGTTGAGTTATTTGTAAAGGCTTACTTTATAAGAGCATCAAATGTGCCTGAGTATATGATGTTGACTTTGGTTATGTTTCATAAAATTATTATTTTGACGTTATTGGATGTTTTTTCACTTTTTTTTTTTTTAATTTCTTAGACATCTTTATATGTTTTCATTATTTTAGGAGGTTTTCAGACGGATGTTGATGTTTTTTAAGGGGGAATTTGAATTTTTAGATGTTTATAAGCGTTTTAAATGTTTGTAGATGATATTTGACGTTTTTTGATGTTTTTAAATGGTTAGAAACGTTTGAAAAAATACCGTGAATTATCGTTTGTATTACTCTTAATAATGGTGAATACAGATTAATTTCGTAATTTCCAGAAAAAATACGGCGGATTATCGTTAAATTCCTTTAAATATATAGTTAATAATGCTGAATTACAGTGTATACAGATTAATTTCATAATTTTCAGAAAAAAATAAGGTGGATTATCGTTTAATTCTTTTATAATATAGTTAATAACCGTAAATTACGGTAAATCCACATTAATTTCATAACTTCAGTAAAAATACGATGGATTATTGTTAAATTCTTTTATAATATAGTTAATAACGCTGAATTACAGCAAATCCAGATAGTTTCATAATTTTCAGAAAAAATACGGCGGATTATCGTTAAATTTCTTTATAATATATTTAATAACCGTGAATTACGGTAAATCCAGATGAATTTCATAATTTCAGAAAAAAATACGTTGGATTATAGTTAAATTCTTTTATTATATAGTTAATAACACTGAATTACGGTATATACAGATTAACTTTATAATTTTCAGAAAAAATACGGTGGGTAATCTTTGAATTATTTTATAATACAGTTAATAACGTGAATTACGGTAAATCCAGATTAATTTCATAATTTCAGAAAAAATACGGTGGATTATCGTTAAATTCTTTTATATTATAGTTAATAACGCTGAAGTACGGTAAATTCAGATTAATTTCATAATTTTCAGAAAAATACGGTAAATTATCGTTAAATTATTTTATAATATAGTTAATAACGCTGAATTACAGTAAATCCAGATAAATTTCATAATTTTATGAAAAAATAGGGTGGATTATCGTTAAATTCTTTTATAATTTATTTAATAACGCTGAATTAGGGTAAATCAGGTGAATTTCATAATTTTCAGAAAAATACGGTAAATTATCGTTAAATTATTTTATAATATAGTTAATAACGCTGAATTACAGCAAATCCAGATAAATTTCATAATTTTATGAAAAAATACGGTGGATTATCGTTAAACTCTTTTATAATTTATTTAATAACGCTTAATTAAGGTAAATCAGGTGAATTTCATAATTTTCAGAAAAAATACGGGGGATTATCGTTAAATTCTTTTATAATATAATTAAAAAGGGTTAATTACGGTATATACAGATTAATTTTATAATTTTCTGAAAATATACGGTGGATTATCGTTAAATTATTTTATAATATATAGTTAATAACGGTGAATTAGGGTAAATCAGATGAATTTCATAATTATCAGAAAAATACGGTGGATTATTACCTTGGAAAGTTTAAAGTTCACAATTTACAATATAATTCATTTATCAAAATTCTCAGAAGAAAACGCTTCCAAAAATAACCTGTTTCTCAGAAAATTGAAATACTTTTCGATTTCTTATTTGAAAAGCTCATATTTTGAATACATGATTAAAATGTACATTAACGGTCAGCAACTAAAAACACGCACTTTTCAGGTTGCCAACTCAAGAAATACTACGAACAATTCATCTATTAATTCTATATTGGTAATTAGTTAAATGTATGAGGTCTCCGAACCCAACAATCTCCAAACTGTAATCGATTAAATTTTTTAATTAAATGTGTACTCGAATTTTAGATAAAATGTTCAAAATTTCTTTCACTTGTTTTCAAACTGCACTTATTTTCAAATATTTTACGACATATTTCAGAAAATTTTATAATCATAAACGTTTTACTATATTTCTATTTTTTTTTAAATAATGCAATTTCCAGTGCTGAGGTGATTTGAATTTGGTGAAATTTGTTAAAAGAATTGTAATATGAGGTGTTTAAATTGCAGTTGGATGGTGTTTGTTTCAGTCTGTATTTGGTGTTGATATGTTTTCTATTTCAGATCTCCCTGTGTAACGTATCCAGCGTTTTATTTGAGTGTTAAAGGTATTATTAATGTTGTTGTGATTTTTTAAGGAGAGTGAGAGTTTAGTACCGGAGCACAAGAAGGTTTTTTGTACAAATGTTGTATTTGTGGTTGCTTGTTGGATGTGTTTTTGTTTCTGAGATCTAGTGTATTTATTGTTTTTATGTTTAATTCGTAGATATCCATTCATTTCTTTTTTTAATTTAATATAAATCAAATTTAATAATGTTATTATTAAGTTCTGCGAGTATTTTGTTTTTTTTTTATTATTGTGACAGCTGTTTCGGTGTTCAAAGCCATTTTCAAACTGGGGTTATCCATCGCTATGTGGATTACCCACAGTTTAAAATGGCCTTGAACGCCGAAACAGCAGTCACAATAATAAAAACTAAATCACTTACAGAACTCAAGAGGAACGGCTGCGCTGCCTGTTTCATACTAATTTAATTTGGTATTTGAGGCCAAAATACCCATCCAAACCGAATGAAATATGTTTTTAATTAAAGGTTTTCAAATATCTAGAACTGATGAGAAGTATTTTATTTATTTTTGTTTTAAATTATGAAGTATATGCCATGAAAAAAATATATATTTATAATTTTATATATTTTTTTTTACAGTAACTCCACACAATATGGAAATAATTTCCCTCGAGGCATATTATATCATCTTTGGGGATGCTGTGTGGAGGGTCTTTTAGAGGATAGGAAGGAGTGAACTTGGGTCTTGAAGAGACCCATGCTATAGGATGGAGGAAACACAGAGGCCGGCAGATCATTCCACAGCCGGGCTGTTGAACACAAGAACGAATCGTAGAAGCGACCCGTTCTCATGTGACAAATGTCAACCGTGTGCAAATGTTGGGCGCGCGTTTGGCGTGTTTCCCGACTATGCACCGGTGCCGAAGGTATCAATGACGCTAGTTCATTATACGAGTATATGCAACTAAAAAAATTATTTACGGGTTTATCGTTTTTTTTTTATTATTATCGTATTTGCTATGTAAATACGATTACCTAAATAAAAATATGAAAACAGAACATTTAAAAAAATAACATCTTTTCGGATCGGTATTTTAAATAAATTACGAGTATGCAAATTTGTGTTCCAACGTAAATTGGTCGTTTTTAATTTAATTAATAGTCCACCATAATGCTTATTATCATTTTTTTTCATTTTATTTTATATTTCAATATATTTTGAATGCAAATTGGGTAAAACTTTTTTTTAAATCATCGTTAGCTCCCAAATAATTCTTAAAGGTGCCTCTAAAATCGCGAAAAATCAATTCCTTTAATGGTCTATATTTCATAATGTAAAAAAAAAATAGATAAAATACTTCTAATCCGTATTAGATGTTTACAATACTTTTGTTGAAAAAAAAGATCATTAGGTGAGTATTTTGACCTCAAATATAAAATAATCTTATGTATGAAACAGGCCGCACAGCCGTTCCTCTTGATAATAACATTATTAAATTTTATTTCCATTCAATTTCTGAGATCTAGTCTTTTTAATATGTGTGTTTGTTGTTATTTGTTTTTTTTTGTATTTATGAATGTAAAGTAGTATTGTTTTATTGACATAATGTTAAGTTTGTTGAAGATTTCGTCAGTGTTAGTTCTTGCAAGGGATAATTAATATACTAGTATAATTTTCATGGTGGTTTTTGTGTTCTAACGAGTGAATTAGGAATATTATCATTAGCACTGCCCCATCGGATAATATCAGGATTAAATCTTACAGTTTCAGGATTTTTGTCTTTTTAAAGCTTGTACCTTTCCAAACTGCCCGTATAGAATTTTCAGATAAATCATTTGTGTATTTATTGAGTAAGCAACCTGCAAAGTGATATTCAGAGTCATTTTTGAGTGCCGAGCCCTTTGACGAAATGGGGCACGAATATGCACTATCGATCAAAGAGGCCCAAATATGCATATGCAAATCGTAGAGGTATTTAAATAGAGTCATCGTTCCTATCAAAATCAGTCTAAAAAAATGTTCCCGCGCTTGAAGTACGAAGGGGGTGAAGCGGCTGTCGATGTAGTCCGAATCTTTCCGACCGCGAACTAACGGAATGCTCCGCCGCGGCATTTAGCATTTCTTACCGGCGGCACGTGCCGACTTGAGATGCTCTTTGAGTTTTTTTAGCAATAAAAAGACCAATTTACTTTATATTGATCATGGTAAAACCGATGAAAGGTTACACCATTGCTTTTTCAATTTTTTTCTCGGACGACTTGTGCAGTCATGTAGGCATTTTACGTACCCGGCGAGCGCTTGTAATCGACTGAAGCCCGTGTTATCTCCAATGTAGCCAATTGGCCTCATTTATGTTGCCCATATTTCGAACGCTGATGTTCACTCCATGTATATACCTAAACGATGCAAATTAATAATCCGATGTCTGTACATCACTATTCATCAAATAAGGATGTGCGGAATTTGAGTACCTACTTGTTCAGTGCGGGTTTGTATTTATGGATGGTAATAGTGAATACATTAATGTGATCATCTATTGGGATCTCACGTTCCGTGACACTGAACAATAAAACCTAGAGCGGTGATCTAAACTATTTACTTTAAATAGATAATAATAACAAAACTAAGATATAGAAATTGCTCTCTAACCTCGGACAAAATGGAAGGTCATTCCAAGAATGTGGAATTTAGCAGCATTTTTACGAAAGGGTTCAAACAGTCTGTTCGACGCATCAGACTTGGCCGACCTGAGCGTGATTTGCCTCTCAGTAAGATTGACCCTCACGCAGAGATCGGTCAAGTATGATGGCTTCGATCAGAGATGCACAATCTTTTCAGCCGGAGGACCAAATTGTCCATTTAAATTTGTTCGCGGGTCGCATTTGACATAGTTAACCTACTGAAACGGTAACTTTTGATGCTGCCTTTACTTGAAAGAGGAAGAAACTAAAATAAGAGGGGCGAGCTTAGACATCCCGACAGTCTCCTGGCAACTCGCATTACACTGCAAAGTATCAGTATTTACTCTTCGATAAACAAATCTGCTAATGACCAACTCGTCATTTTTACAATTGTGCGGAATTTATGGCAGCTTTCCTTTTTTCCCATAACTGTGGTAACATATTCCAAACTAACCCAAACCGCCAATAAGTAAAATAGTAAATAAGAAAATGGTTCGGCTTGTTAACAAAAACCGAATATTTCATAGGAGTATTTAGTTTGACCATTTTTACATTTTTTTTTTAATTTACTCACCACAGTCAAAATCAGGTGAAAAAATCGGCAGTGATTTAGCAGATCACTTTTCTTTTGTTTTACAGTAACTTCACACAGGATGCCCTGGGGGAAATAATAATAATAATAATAGTAAAACTTTTAATGTATTATATAATTGAGTAAGTAAAATACAGTAAAAAAACGATTATCTATGGAACGGTAATGCGACAGTTTTGATTATTCTCTTTACCGCTCCAATTTTTACAACGTTTCAATGCGCAGGAAACCATAATTACAGTGATGATCGCTCGCCATCAGTCAATACACGAATGACGACTTCATGTATTTGAGAAATGCTTGAATCCGCTTGGTGCCAAATTAAGATTGTGACCTGGTTGACTCCAGCCGTAGAAATGGTGGGCAAATTTAGCTATTATGCACGTCTATTCCGCGGGCTCTCTCGGGTTTTTATCATAGGTACTTTACAAACATCGCTTATTTGTTAATTCGGTTTATTCAATAGCATTATTATGCGACAAATGATTCACTAATAAGGTTGAAAAAGGTAATATTGAGTTTTTATTTTGTTAAAACTAAAAATGTTGATATTTTTAAAGAATGTCATTCGCTGAATAACAGCCGTCATCCGATAGAACCGGCACGGCAGTTATGAAAAAAAATATTTTTTAAGCAATCACTTTGTGGTTTCACATCATATTAAATAAAACAAACACTTTATTATAAACCACGAATTACGTTATTTTTTCGCCAACCGGTTTCGCTTAGCACAAGCTTCGTCAGGGCAAATATAATAACTAAATAATAATACAGAGTTATCGGTTATACATAGTTACAGAATACAATAGAGTGAAATAGAGACAATACAAAAGAGAGAGAAAAGATAACAAAATATTATAGGGAGACAACAATAGAAAAGTATTACGTGAAAGAGAGAGACAACATTAACATACATTAATAATAATAACCATATATATATATATATTTATTAGTTATCTCCCTCTAATTTTTGGTTCTCTTTTCTATCTCTTTTGTATTTTCTCTATTTCAGTCTATTGTATTCTTTAACTGTATGTAACCTACAACTGTATATTATTCTTTAGTTATTATATTGCCGTGTCGAAGCTTGAACCTTAGCTTTAGCTTAGCTTAGAAACCGGCTGGCTAAAAATGATGTGTACTCGTAAATGTGGTTTATAACAAAGTGTTTGTTTTATTTAATTTAAAAAGTATTTATGCTAAGAATAAAACTTGTCCTTAAAAATAACCGAAATCAAATCCCAGAACACACTTCTACGTGTACTCACTTCAGTGGATGTTGCAGTGTGTTGAGCCCAGTTGAGAATTCCTTTTAGTTTCATTCGAGATTTTATCGGATTAACATTAAATAGGTGCCTACTGTTGTATTTCGAATAATACGTACACCACTACCTCACGATTAATTTAATCGACGTTTTTTTTACGTATTGTTTTTATTGTGAATGAGTTTTTCTTTTTGATATTTTGTTTATAATAGTTTTTTTTTGTGTAAAAAGTTAATGTGTACAAAGTGTTAATAATGTTAAATTATAAATATTGTGTTTTATAATAATTTTTTTTTTTATTCAAACATTACGTAAGGTATTTTTATATTTATTTATATACTAAATTTAATATGCATTTTATTAAACCAAGTGCTTTGTGTACATAACTTACGTTTATTTATTTACTAGTTGATGTGTACCCGGCCTTCATTTGGATTTTTTTTTGGAAGAAGTTATGAAGTTTTGACTTCTTGCTTGTCGTTTGAGTGCCATGATTGATTTGGCAGCGAAAGTAATGCCCCGTGATGACTATTAGTATCTCTAAACAAAGAAACATTCAATCATTGTAGAAAATAATATTAACATAACCCAAATGAAACATGAAAACGGAAAAAACGACAGAAAATGAAAAGGTTTCAGTGGCAACCGGGGCAACCGCTTAACCAACTTAGCTACTGAGATCAGTTCAATTTATATCATCTTCATCGATATCATATCTCAAATTCATGTCAATATTATTCTCCATTTTTAATTCTATATGATTGGCAGCTATCTTTATAATGATCACAAAGTTCCTAATCAACACAATTGCAAACTAGACAGTGTCTCGGATTAATATCCGATTTTTTTTTTATTTATATGAGATATCTATTGACTTTTTTATAAAAGATTTTAAAAACCTTATTTTAAAATACTCGTTTAATCAAAATTATTATTATTTTTAATTATTTTTTGATTAAATATTAAAATGGGGTTTTTAAAATCTCAAAAAAATTATTAATAATTAAAAATTGAAAGAAACATTGATTTGAAAATTTTATTTCATTCTAAACATTTTTTTTTCAAAATACATCTAAATAATAAAGTTCTAAGTAAGTGCCTACTTGTCTTTTCCATTTTGAAAATATTCTATTCAAACAAACCTTCTTTTGAATATGTAATCTGTGGCTAACCAGAGTTGTATATCTATGGACTAACCTCAATGCGACATGGCGGGTTCAATGTTTTTCATACTAATTTTAAAACGTTATAGCAACAGTTTTACATATTGGTTTTCACTAAAACTATTGTCTAAACATTTTTTTAATATTTCTATTTTTGAAACTGTCAATAGATGGTGGAATTCCATTATAATGATTTAAATAAAAGACACTTTTTAACTTTATTCCACTTTTATTTTTGATCGTGACCGGTTTCAGCCCGTAACGGCTATCTTCAGACCCATCATAGTTTAAGAATTAAATGAAGCACAATATTTTTTTCTATTAAATTACGTAAACTCTCTCAATGATACATAACACATTAAAATCAAGAGGCACAAATAGATACACAAGTGAAGCATAATATAACTAACCCAATCATTGTTACATATTGTCAGGAATTTTTTTCTGTAACTGTTCAAATTATCGACAAAAATTTCTACATTAGCACACTCTATCTTATTATACAGTCGACACATTTGAGGCAAAGAACTAAAGAAGGCATTATTATTTCTCAATGTATTCAGGTGGAATTTGCTATGGCGTCTTAACCAATGGGAATTAGTACATTTATTTCAATATTACTGAGACATAATATAGTATTTAAATGACCGTTAATTATTTTGTGAAAACATATTAAATCAACCATTTGCCTTCTGATTTTATGTTAATTAGTGTTGAAGTATTGAAGAGAGACATCGTATGATCTAAGATGGTGATAAAGACCACATTTAAAAGAACATATGTTCGTTTTCTATGATAAGATTATTTTATTTGATTATTAGTATTTTTCATTATTTAATGTCATTCTTTGTGATGTAATTCAGAATGTGATTGCCCCTGTATATTATAAATTACTCAGTGTGAACGCGACCAAATAATATACAATCATTTATCTCAAATAATGCATTTCATTGTACCTTTGTATGCTTTTTAAAATGTCAAAGTTATGCCTAATTCCTTCTTCTTTTATCACCAAATTCTTATTAAACAACAATATTCAGTTAATGTGGTCTGTTATTCATCACAAATATCAAATCAGTGTTAAACAATTAGTATTGTTACTCTAACAAGTGACAATACCCAT
This sequence comes from Halesus radiatus, assembly GCA_022606495.2. Lineage (NCBI taxonomy): Eukaryota > Metazoa > Arthropoda > Insecta > Trichoptera > Limnephilidae > Halesus > Halesus radiatus. Next base: position 14,539 of record JAHDVE020010371.1, read on the forward strand.
CCGCGCCAACTTCTCGACCCAACTCAATCCGTCCACAAAGTCTTGGCGCGCACATTGGTCCTTCGAGCCGGATTACCGATATTCGAATGAATAATAATAATAATCGGACCATTTATATAGCGCCGCTTTTGTGAAAAATCACCTCAGGGGCGCTATAATCTATATTATACATAAATATCGAAGTTCTTTTTAGAAAATCACTCTCGCTAAACTGTCTGAGGCCTAGTAGACGTCGAGAGGTCTCAGTATATAAAATTGGCAAAATTAATTTCCTTTTATATCCTTACATCTCGCACCATTTCTTTTCCTATGAATGCTAAACAGAAAAAAAACAATTAAGTGTGTGTAACCCACGCGTGACATTGACAGACTGATTTTGACGTTGACTTTGGTTATGTGTCATTACCGCATCTCATTTTGTTGTCTTACGAAATTATTTCATCTCATAACAGGTGATAACATTACGATAATACAGGGTTACTCAAAATGATGGACTCAATTTTGTACGGCTATATTTCCTGAATTATATACGTGAATGATCTGCATGGCATTTGAAAGAGGACATCCAAAATTTAGAATTCCACCGCTCGATCTCTCATGAGTCCTTGCGCCGCCAAGCAGCCATTTCGCGTCAGTGATGAACAAAATAGCTGCTTGGAAGCGAAAAAAATTCTATATAATTTATGTTCTGTTTTATGTTAAAAACTGTGGAAATAATATAATGTGCCATCACCAAAACACTTTATTTAATATAAACGGTATAAATATACCATAAACAATAATTGCATGTCACAGTTAACTACACGCATAAGAATATAGCACGAATAAATTAAAAAGGTAACTATTAAATGTGGCATTAGGTCGTACAATGACATCAGAGAGTATATAAAGAATAAAAGTTCATGGAGGATATAAAAGTAAGAGATATCCGTACATACGAGTATAAAACATACAGTTAACTTAGGTAAATTAATATTGATTGAAAAGATATAATAGTATAGCTTTGTGCAGTTAAATAGATCCGCCACATCTGCGTATCTATCACTAACTTCATGTAATCTAGGTACAAGCGAGTGTTTGTAATGCTCAGTCCCGGTGTTGATACATTTAAACAGGATTTCGGAACGAGTTGCTCTCGTAGGTATATTAAATTGAATCAGGTTAATTAAATCAGGGGCAAAATAAATCAAACTCGGGCGAGGCCGGGTAATACAGCAAGAATAATGTTTATTAATTTTAAGTATGTTAAAATTATGCCGGAAACAGCATTTCTATACGAAACACATTGATGATTAATCATTCGTTATAATTAATTTATTTGAAAGTGTAACCTCCTACAATACATGGCAAAGGTTAAGTTCCGTGGAAATCCTTGCGGCACTTCCTCGTGATGAGAAAAAATTCTCGGACTAATGTAAATTTGAATTGTTTTGTTAGTTAGTGTTTTTTGTAAAAAATATTAATATCACAGGCCGATAAAAAAAAAGTTTTTTTAATAACAATAATAATAAAAAACATTTTATTATCTTTTTTTTATAAAAAGTTAAACAAATTACAATATTCTCACTAGGATTTTCAGTGCTGGGGATTTCATTTTCATAATATTAAATTAAATTGTTTAATTCTTATAAAAATTTAAACAAATTACGATATTCTCACTAGGATTTTCAGTGCTGGGGATTTCATTTTCATAATATTAAATTAAATTGTTTAATTCTTATAAAAAGAGGTTTTTTAACTACATTTGTGTGGTTTCTGTTTCAGTCTGTATTAATTTGGTGTTAATATGTTTTGTATTTCACATCTCCCTGTGTAACGTATCCAGCGTTTTATCAGAGATTTTAAATGTTTTAATGTTGTTGTGATTTTTGAAGTGGAATTTTGTTGTAGAGTTTAGTACCATTTTTTTCAAATGTTGAATTTGTGATTAATAATAATATTGTTTTATTATCTTTTTTTTCAAAATAACAAATAATTATATCCTCACTGGGATTTCCCGTGCTGGGGATTTCATTTACAAACTATGAAATTACATTATATTAAATGTACTCGTATGTGCGTGATGAAAAAAATTAAATAATTCTAAGGTGAGGTGTTTTAAGTGCAGTTGAGTGGTCTCGATGTTAGTATGTATTTGGTGTTAATATATTTTCTATTTCAGATCTCCCTGTGTAACGTATCCAGTGTTTTATTTGATTTCTAAATTTATTATGGCTGTTGTGATTTTTAAAGGAGAGTGGGATTTTGTTGTAGAGTTTAGTACCATAGTATAAGAAGTTTTTTTGTCCAAATGTTGTGTTTGTGGTTTCATGTTGTATCTGTTTTTTGACTCTGAGATCTAGTGTTTCTAATATGTGTGATTGTTGCTATTTCTCTTTTTTTTTGTATTTATGAATGTACTGTAGTATTGTTTTATTGACATGATGTTAAAATTGTTGAAGATTTTGTGAGTGCTAGTTCTTAAGGGATTTTAAGTATAATATTCATGACGGCTTTTTGTATTTTGAATAATTGTAAAATGTCCTACTTATGAACCTTTGCCTTAATTGTAATAATATGGAAAATTAGTTCTTTAGAATGTGATTGGAATGCATGCGACGGCCTCCTTGATTCCGGCGTTCGTAAGTAAATTTTATGTAATTTATTTGTGTTATTTTACAAATCATTCAGTTTTAATAATATTTTGTACAGCGCCCTTGAGGTGATTTTTCACAAAAACGGCGCTATACAAATCATCAAATTATTATTATTATTATTATTGTAGTACATTTACGGCACGTTCCAGAATGGTAGACACTTTTAGTATCGCCCTGTTGAAAGACCACCATTCAAAAATGTAGCGTTGCTTGAAATGGCTATAGCCATATTTGGTGACCAGATCTGAAAAGCCAGATACTTTTCCATCTTCCTTTTCCCCATGTTCTTCCCCTCCCCACTACCATCAGCCTCACAACATACCCCATTTGGGGATGCCATAGTCTCACTCTCCTTATAATACATGATATAAATATATCGTCTATAATATAGGCGAAATATCTGTCACACGTAATAATAATTACCCAACTAAAATTTAAAAAAAAAATCATTAAATTTCATATCTTTTTAATGAAAATGGAGTTATACATATTAAATTTTAACACAATAAAAAATTATACGTAATATCGATGGCTTAGAGTTAAAGTGTTGTAACTACAAAACAAAGCTTGTAGTATTGATAAAATAAACTTACATACCAATATATTAATTTTCAAAGTGTTAAATTTTTCAAAGTCCGCCGAAATGCTCCAAATCTATGGCCTGTCGGTTTTGATCAGTTTTGAGGTTAGAATGTCAAATGTCAGAACAAGGATGAGCTTTACCGTACATCATTTTATAATCTATTCATAGTAAACCATAACTAAACTTAAGTAATAAAATTATTTACCTTTTTAGAATCTGTAACTCAAAAAATGATAATAGTATTGACCATTAATATTATCGTAATATCCGTATTGATAATTGGTTTGCTCATGAATTTTTTTTATTTTTTTATTTATTTATTCATCCAAAGAACATAAATACATGCATGGTAAAATAAAGAAAGGAGCAAAATATGTAGTCCTGCACAGCGGTCACATGACAGCTTGTCTGCAGGTTCTACAAAATTAATTACCCTAATTTATTTCATTAATTAAATATATATATATTGTAATATTGATCGTTTCCTGCGGTAAGTAAATTATTAAACATTTCTAAAATGGTCAGACTAAATACGCTAACAAAATATTCCGTATATGTAAACAAGCCGAACTTTTTTTATTATCGGTGTTTTTTTTTTCTTCTTAAATTAGAGGTTTGGATTGGTTTTGGATGTTGGCACGGTAGCTACCGTGAAGTATATTGGCGATAAATTCCACACAATTGTAAAAAAGACGAGTTGATCATTAGCAGAAATACTTTGCGCTGCAATGCGAGTTGTCTGCATAATGTTGGGATTTGTTTATTGGTAAATCACTGAAAGGAAATTCTTTCAGGCTCACCCCCCACCCTGCGAAATTTGGATTCTTTCCCTCACCTGTTAAATCACCTCTGTTGATTCTCTTCTCTGCGGATGGGTCATAATTTCCATACTTAATAAATATCAAATATCAACTATATAATTATTCATTTAATAAATGTAGTACATTTTTTTTATTAATTTAAATAAATACTCTCACCACCGACGTCAGAATGAATAGAGCTGGCTTAACATACCATTTCGACGGCTGGAGGCAATAGTCACCTGACATCCATTGTGACGCCAACCTATTTTACTGCCGCCTACGTTAGTTTCGCGTGATTATAACTGCGGTAAGCAAATCATAAAACATTTATGAAAGAGTCAAACTAAATACTCTAACAATATATTCCGTTCTTGTAAACAAGCCAAACCTTTTTTTTACTTTTTAATCAATGAAGATAATGTTAACAACTCTCAAAATGAAACATGAAATCAAAAAAAAGTAACGGTAACAGCTTGGACTCGAACCCATGACCTCGTCTACTATCCGGGACCTTGCGCCTTAATCCACTGAGCTACGACTACCCCAGTCCGTTCCGTCATTTTTATCGGAATCATACTTCGATTTCTAAGAACTGTCAAAATCATCTTCAATTAATTCCCATACTTGTCCTAGATTTCTAGACTTGTAGAAAACCCTGAAATCAGATAGATATACCCGAGACACTATCTAAAAAGTTTACAAATAAATTCTGATAAAATCTTGTAGTCATAATAAAAATTTAGCAGCCACAAAAACATATCCGTATTAATATGTTTAGTTTTCAAACAATATTCAGTTTCCGCTCCGATGGCATTGCTGGATCTTACTTGACATGAACTATCACAAAACTGCGCTATGCAAATTTACTGTCAGCATTTAAATTGTCCAAGCTCGAGTGAAACCGGTTTATTTATAATTACATAACATTAAAATATAATAATATCTCACGTTGTGAAAAAAAATCCTTCCTAAAATACCGGTTTACGGTGCGTACTTTACTTTTGACGTGCCATTCAAATTTAGGCGAAGGTTATTTATGTATTAAACATTTCGGGGCCAAGGTCAAAAAACCTGGTATGACCAAGTCAAACTGGATTTTAAAGAGATTAGCTAGATTTATTGGTCGAGGATATTCAGATCTTTTTCAAATAATTTTTTGTTGTTACTATTTGTCAATGTGTCTTTTTTGCTAAATGAGTTTTATTTATTTATAAAATTTGCATTTCATTAAGATTAAAAAAGGGACGCTTAGATGGTTTGGGGGTGTAGAGCAAACGAACGAAGAAAGGAGTGTAAGGAGAATATATGACGCGAATATGAATGGAAGAAGAAGCCGGGGACGTCCGAGGAAGACACCGCACGATCAAGTGAATCAAATACTCGAGTCGTGCCATGTCAGAAGTCGGAATAACGGAAGAGAATGTATGAGACGTTGTATGAATGTGAATGAAGCGAGAAGTGTGTGTGAAGATCGAGTTGTTTGGCGGTCCGTCCTCTCTGCTTACCCCTGCGGAGAAATGGCGAGATGTAGTTAGTTAGTTAATTTGTATTTCATAGCACGTGTTTTATAGTTTTTTGAAAAATTATTATAACAATTTATTACCCGTGTACTCAAATATTCAATTCAATTCAATTTAAGAGCTGTTAATATCAGCTCAAATTAATTCCCATATTTTTCCCCCTACTTCAAATTTTTATGTGATACCACACAAGAGTCCCAGCTGCCAACCGTCCGGAGCCAGTGAGACTATGGCATCCCCAATTGCTGTATGTTGTGAGGCAGAAGGTATTGAGGAGAGGAAGGAGATTGTAAAGAAGAGGGTGGGAAGTACCTAGCTATGCAGATCTGGTCACCAAACACGGCTGAAGCCATTTCAAGCAACGTTTCGATTCTGGATGGTGTTCTTTCACAATTTTTTGTGGTAATTTTTTAATTAATTATTTGTGAAATAACACAATTTAACCGCGACCTCCGGATTCGTAGCCAAGGATCGTAACCACTCAACCACGCCGACCGACAAATAAACATATCGGTTGCAAGATTCTACCCAAATTTATTTACAATCTAGTTAGTGTTCCGGATAAAGCTATCCGATTTTTATTTATACAGAACATCTTTTTACTGTTTCTACAAATCCAGGATTAAATTATTTTTTTTATTGGAATAACTTATTGAAGTTTATAAATCTAATTATAATATTTAATCATTGCAGAAGTTAAACTACGCAAATAATGATACTTTTAAAGAATTTCAGCTGTCATCCGAGAGAACCGGAATCGCAGTTAATAATAATAATAATAATTGGATGATTTGTATAGCGCCGTTTTTGCGAAAAATCACCTCAAGTTCGCTAAAAACGTCTTTAAGCCTATGGATAAAGACAATGTCTTATCCTTAAAAAGAACCAGGAGGCCTATTCTGGTTATTTATACGGAAAATTTCTTATCTTTTTCCTTAGGCTTAAAGACTTCTTGCTTAACTGCGATTTCGGTTCTCTCGGATGACAGCTGTCAGCTCTCATTCAGTGAATGATATTCATTAAAAATATGACTATTTGCGTAGTTTTAACACGAGAAAAACTCAATATTAAGTAAGTTACCAATGTAACAAATAAAGACAATGCGCAACAGCAGGCTGCGGCATAGATATACCACGGCGGCAAATGCCACTTTTAGAAGTAGTGACATAATGAAAAGGTCATTGAATCTAGTGAGGTAGGTACCTTTTTACAAAACATAATTCTTCGTTAAAAGGCGTATTTATACTATTTAAAAATAATATGGAAATTTATTAAAATGCATTATAATATAATGTAATTGTTTTAAAAAGTTTTGGTTCAAAACCTCGTGTCACCTGAAGATATTTCATTAATTTGTATTTAGAAACAATCTCTTAACAATCTGTTTAAGATTTTTTTACTACGTCTCTCCGGAATCTTTAACCTAAGGAAAATGATTTCCTTGAAAAGAACTACAATAGTAAACCTGTTACTTCAAAGAAATAGAAAAATTTTGAACTAGCAAATCTCTAAAAACAATGCTACGAATAACCTGACAATATTTTAACTCCTACTAATATCATTATAAGCTCTAAATGTTACGTGTGCAATAATGAAGGACAAAATATTACATAACAATCATAACTGCATACAATTATCGTTGAGGTAAATGTTTCAGAACGCACGTAGAGCCAATCACCCTTCAAAATATAGGCTTCGCCAGATTGCAAAAAATTATCTTTCAATAAATCAAAAATCATTCTTACCATTGGCGGTTCACGGCCTTTCATCTCATTGGGAGTTCAATCGAAGATTAAAAAATTGAGTAAAAATTACTACGTTGCTCTTTTCCATATACTATCGTTGTGAATTCTTGCTTGTCGTTTGGGTGCCATAATTGATTTGACAGCGAAATTAATGCCTTGTGATGACTATTACTATCTGTAAACAAAGAAATATTCATTAATTGATAAACTAAAGTTCTTAAAAACTTAAGACAAGATTTTTGTGCATAGCGCAAAGGGTAACAATTATTTTTATAAACAATAATTATTAGCCTGAAACACTCATCCAAATTGAAATTTCCGAGCAAAGATAAATGTCGCCGACAGGACTCGAACCTGTGCAGGTTCGAGTCCTGTCGGCGACATTTATCTTTGCTCGGAAAGGTTTTTTTCAATTTGGATGAGTGTTTCAGGCTAATAATTATTGTTTATAAAAATAAAGAAATATTCATTTGATAATTTTATTTTATTCCAAACATTTATTATTTTCAAAATATATCTAAATAAAAAGTTCTCCAGTAGGGTACCTACTTGTGTTTTCCATTTGAAAATATTTTACAGAAACAAACCTTCTTCTTTTAAATATGTAATCTTTGGCTAACCAGAGTGGTATATCTATGGACTAATCTCAATATAACCTGGCGAGTTCAATGTTTTTCAAAGTAATTTTAAAACGTTATAGCAACAGTTTTTAATATTGGATTTCATTCAAACTATTCTCTAAACCTTCCCGCCACTAATAAGAACAAACTGCGGTATTTACAGAGAAACCGATCTAGTAATTTTCGATAAAATCGAGGTCAGACAGACAGACAAATATTCATTTTTATATGTAGAGATTTTTAGATCTAAATGGATTTCATCATATCACTGCGACAGAGTTTAGCGACTTATCGACAAAGAACAATTGGCCGATTCATTAAAACGTCTGTGGCTAGTGAAAGACATAATAGACGGCCTCCGTGGTTGAGTGGTTTCAATCCTTGACTACGAATTCGCAGGTTGCGGGTTCCAATCCCGGCGTGCACAAGTAAATTTTAATTTGATTTTTTGTGCTATTTTATAAGTTATTAATTTAAAATGATATATAATATATTTGCGGCACGTTCCAGAATGGTAGATACTTCGAGTATCGCCCTGGTGAAAGACCACCATTCAGAATCGAAGCGTTGCTTGAAATAGCTTCAGCCGTGTTCGGTGACCAGATCTGAATAGCCAGGTACAGCTTCACAACATACCCCAATTGGGGATAACTTAGTCTCACTGGTTTCATATGTTTGGAAGCAGTTGGGATTTCTGTGCGGTACTCACATGAAAAAAAATATTAAAGATTTTATTGTATTGCATTATTTGTGAAAAAAATAACTGTCAAAGTCGAATGTGAATATTTTTAATGTATTGAACAAATTTCAAAGACATGGTGGTGCCATAGTAAAAAAATTGTTCGACTTTATTAAATAATGCCTACATTTTATTTTCAAGCTATAAAAGAGGCGCAATACTAATCAATCGATAAAAATCAATTCTTACATTTAATTACATAATGACGGATAATAACTTTAAAAGACTGGCCTTATATCGAGAAATATTTCGCAACGGTAATGACCTTGCAGGGTTAGAGGTAAATGGAGATTGCAAATCCGGAGCCGTTTCGCAAAATCCGGATTGTCGTATTTCTTGAAGCTGAAAATTCGGATTTTTCAAAGAACTTCGCATTTCAAAATTATTAAACAAACTTTTTTTTTACAGTAACTCTACCCTGGAGACCCTGAGGGAAATAATTACCCTCGAGGTCAATATTATCTTCGGGGATGCTGTCTGTGGGGTCTTTTAGAGTATAGGAAAGAGTGAACCTGGGTCTTGAAGAGACCCATGTTGTAGGAGGGAGGAAACACAGAGGCCGGCAGATCATTTCACAGTCGAGCCGTTTGTGGTATATTTATACCGTTGATATTAAATAAATAAATCATCTTATTCTCCTTGTCCTGCTCGGGTCGGGGACCCATCGCATATAGACAAGGCGCCTCCAGGCCTCCCTGTCCTATGCTACGTCAAAGACATCCCCCCATAGTAGCCTCTGGAGTTGCTTCCCCCGCCTGTGCTCCCAACTTTTTTCTTTTAAATTATGAAATCCGTATTTCACATATGAACTAAAATTGCGGATCAAGATCATTATTTGCTTTACTTACTCAATATATTGAGACAAGGTAATCTCAAGGGCTCTGTACAAATATTACTTGCTTGGGTTTATCTTATTACGTACAATCAGATACAGAAATATACTTCCCTGCACCTGGCAGGTCACTCCAGATTAACACGTTATATTATAAAGTTTTACCTTTGGAAGATATGATTTTGCACGTACGGGACACAATATTAGAAAACACTGCACATTGCATTATATTGCACTTACTATTTAAATATTATTTGTCATTGATATTATATTTATTAGAAAGTTATTGGCCAAAGAAGAGTTGGTGTTTTTTTGAAATATCAATGTGTTTTTTTGTTTGTTCGAATTTTGGATTGGAGAATAGATTTTAAAAATGACCGTAATAAACTAAAAAAAAATATTATTTAATATTTGGCACCATGATGCATCTTAAAGCATTTTTTTACTAATAATCAAATAATGATCTTACTATTGAAACCGAACAAATATGTTGTACATGATACATAATACACAAGTGCATAATATATATTACGTAGGTGGATAGTGAAAAAAAAATTACGTGGTTTTATATTTCGGCTAACATAAAAATGTATATATTGCATTGTTGTGAACGAATTCAGCCGCACCGGGACGGATACTCGCAACTGGTTTTATCATCAGATAATGTAAAACTTCATAACACGTAATGTTCATGATACAGAGAAAGAAAAAAGAGGAAAATGTTTTTGGTTTACATACAGATAAAATATAATTTAAAAAATGCATGCAATAGCTCCAATGCGATGCTCTTAATAGGAATATACGAGCCAAAAATATTGCTTAAAGCTGTGTGTCTTATGTCACCACGAATATAGGTAATAGGCATAAAATTCGCTTGGCAAACGAAGTCTAGAAATGTTTGATCAAAAGGCGATTTTATTTATTTTGTAAAAAAAAATTAATAAAGAAAAAACATTAATCAGGGAATCGTTCACAAATAATCTTAATAAGCTTTAATTTTCTAATAATAAAATATATTATTTATTAGTTCACGCTTATATTTTTTACAACGTAATTAATTATTTTGTTTTACTTCTTATCGAGGGAATTTCTATGAAAATATTCGATGTATTCAAAGCATATTTTTGGAGTTTTCATAATGTAAACCGATACATTATTCGAAATAGTAATTTCGCTGATAGCTTCGCCTTAAATAATCATTCCTACGTAAAAATAGCTTTAAGGTATTTCTTGAACAAGGGTAGACTTACGTTAAAATATGTATTATGTCAATATTAGAAGCGACTTTGTTTCCATGCGCATGTATGCGAAAAACGGGTGGATATATTTGGAAGATAGTCCCGGAATTTTTGTTGCAGAATAATTTTGCGAGTAATAAGCTAATATGCGCGGAATCTGATGCCCAGTGAACACATAACGACATTTTTCGCCGATGATATATGTGTAATTTAAACACTTCAAAATAAAAAGCCATCTCGGAGGATGAAGTTTGCGCAACTTGCACCGAAGGGCAACGAAACAGGCCGGAAAACCGTTTGAAAGTTCAAAATATATTTGCATAATTATGAAACGGCTATATTCAGTGGCGGTTTTCTCTAAAGAGCGCCTGTGCAGTGAACTACCATTCAGAATATAAGAATATAATTTGCATTATTATATGAGCACAATATAAACAGCGCGCCGTTTAAATCAACGCGACCAAATACTACGGTCGAAGAGCAACGTGATATTTTCATAGGTGTCCACGATCCAAAGAAAATACTTCATACAAAAAAAAACAAACGGCACAATCCCCCAAACTGTGAAATTACATAACCTAGGCCGAACCGCGTTGAAGTTTGTGCCCGGGGCTAACGAAAGAATTTTTATAGACACGTGTCCTCGGAAATTTTATGAGTGTCACCGAGATGACTCCACTTTGCTGGCTGGCTGAACTTTATACAATAAGGATGCAAATTAAATTTCATAATTTTACTTTTTAGAGTTGGTAGTAAATATTTGTAAGTTTTTATTTTATTGTTCCTGAATTTCTTTAACCATTTGCTTTTAATGGCATTTGTCAATCTAACAGTAAAACCAACAGATTATAATGCATACTTTTGTTTGCGTATTCGAAAATCTAACTTTTTTTAATATAAGACGTATATTCCTGACTTAAGAAAGTTACGACAAACGCCGTATTGTTTCAAGTCGCTAGTTATTACAGTAGTAACAGTTTTCATTTGACCGTATACAAAACTAACCTTAGGAAAAATTCCCGAATTCCCCGTATATGTGTACAGTATACCACGCAATTTAATAATATCGACATCTTCAACTATAACCTTCAGAAATATCGAATCGAAGTAATGCGTATCAAATTAATGTACAAGTATTGTAGTATGAATTGAGAGCATCTCCTATCCCCACCCTATCTTCCCCTTCCTACTCCTCTTCCTTAGTTTTGTAATGTAAAAATCCTGCCTCTAACCAACTTTAGCATAAGAAACTTGTTTAACTTAACCTTGTTTATCCACGGGGAAATTCGCACTGACATGATAATAATAATAATTGGATGATTTGTATAGCGACGTTTTTGTAAAAAATTACCTCGAGGGTGCTGTACAAATATTACTTCATATTCTATATCTAATTATGTACAAACAGATACAGAAAAACATACTTACCTGGAAGGTCGCTTCAGATGAACGCAGTTTTATTAGAAAATTTAAGTATAGAGATGATATGATTTTTACAGTTGCTATTTTATCCTCCTTTGCTATTGATATTACAATTATTAGAAGATTGGTGGCACAAGAAGAGTTGGTATTTATTTGAAATATTTATAATTTTTAGGACTGGAAAATATTTATAAAATTACCATAAAAGCGTTAGGAGTTTTTAATAGGTATTAAGTTTTTTTATACATTTAGTTTTTACGCATTTGCGGACCGGTGCGTGATTTTTTTTTTTATTAATTGATAAACTAAAGTTTTTAAGACAAGATTTTTCTGCATAGTGCAAAGGGTAACAATTATTTTTATAAACAATAATTATTAGCCTGAAACACTCATCCAAATTGAAAAAAACCTTCCGAGAAAAGATAAATGTCGCCGACAGGACTCGTACCTGCACCCTTCTGATTGCCGGTCAGATGCTCTACCGTTGAGCTACGTCGGCTTATCGCAAACCCGCCAAGTTAATCAATATATAGTAGTGTTTCATTCAATAATTACTGTTTTTTTATTATATTTCACCTGTAAACAACCAACTTTATTAGTATGAGGAGGGCTTATAACGGCTAAATCCCTCAATAGGTGGCGTCGAGACAAATTATGTCTACATTTTATTGGTGAAAAATGTTTTGACTTGTCAAATATTTGATAAACTAAAGTTTTTAAGACAAGATTTTTGTGCATAGCGCAAAGGGTAACAATTATTTTTATAAACAATAATTATTAGCCTGAAACACTCATCCAAATTGAAAAAACCTTCCGAGAAAAGATAAATGTCGCCGACAGGACTCGAACCTGCACCCTTCTGATTGCCGGTCAGATGCTCTACCGTTGAGCTACGTCGGCTTATCGCTAACCCTTTTTTTTACTTATTCTTTTTTTTCTCAATTTTTTTTTTTTACTTGTTCTTTAAGTGAGTTTAGGTAAGCACTAACCGGCTAGCCTAGCTAAGCAATTTACCTTTGCATTTCTTCAATTTATGGATATGATTCTACGAGTAGATAAGTTTTAAGTTTAGTTCTGAATTCTGTCGAGTCTTTGATCATGCTTAAGTCATGACGTCAAAGTATCAGCTTTTGGGAATTGACCATATTGATCTTATTTTACTATTTCTTGTTATCTTTCAAACAAATATGATGGTCTCCTTGATTGTATAGCTCCTTGATATCTTTAAGGGTATCCACTTCGTAAAAATCGATCGAAGTCGCGCACTCCTTATGCAGGTGGTGAAAATGTTGAAGTTCCCACCTAACACCGGCCGCGTGTTTCGATTTATTTTCAGCAATTACATCAATTTATCATAATTTAATTTCACATTTTGTAAATGAAATCCTCAGCACGGGAAATCCCAGTGACGATATCATTATTTTTAAAAAAAATAACAAAAGATTTCTTTTATTATTAGCAACTCTGTTTATATTACATTTTTTTTTAAAAAGCCTTCGAGGTCAGCACACGGACAATGCGAAATTTATAAGATTTATTGAATAATAATAATGTCGCATCTTCTGCAGAAATGTTTCGAAACCGATTATTTATTATCAAATGTTTTCGAATTACAATGAAACTAGGTAAACAATGCGTATTTTTAACGCTTGTAGAAGTTACAACACATCATATGAAATCAAAATGCGTTAATCAAAATGTGTATTTTTGGCCTGTTAGTAGCCATATGCGTAGGGTTCCTACCCGGACGTTGCATATGCAATCCTTTCAGTTCAGTAATTGCATAAGCAACTCTTTTTTTCAAATTTTATCTGGCTATTCGTAAGTAACAAAGATTGATGTTTTCCATCTTTAAAAAAAATAAACTTTAAAAGTACCCACCTACCAGTGACCAGAGGTGGGCTGTGTAGTGGCCAACTGAATGAACGTATACGTTTTTTTTTTCAAAATTCATGATAAAAAAAAACGTTTTGATCTAAAATTCGTCGTCTTTTTTATCATCTTTATGACGGCCTGCGTGGTTGAGTGGTTACGAACCTCGACGGGTTCATATCCCGGCGCGGCAAGTGAATTTAATTTTATTAATTTCTGTTATTTCATAATTTATTCATTTCAAATGAATAATACATAATTTCCATGTGGCACGCTCCAGAGTGGTGGATACTACTTTCAGTATCTTCCTGGTGAATGGCCACCATTCAGAATCGAAACAATTCTTGAAATTGCTTTAGCCGTATTTGGTGACCAGATCTGAACAGCCAGGTACTTCCCCACCCTCTTCTTTCCACTCAACTGACTACCTTCAGCTTCTCAAGATGAGACACTTGTGTAGTACACGCTTTAATTTGTTTTATTGGTTTTTCTTAGGGTAGGCACAGCTTTTCAGCCTTTATGGAATGCATGCTACCTACCCTGCTGGGTTTTGAACTCGCACTTTTGGGCAGTAGCGTTACGTGACCTCATTGGGAGTTCAATCAGAGATTAAAAAGTTTAAAAAATCCTTCTATATTAAAAAACTATTCTCTCTTTCCCATTTTACATATATATTTTTTCCCCTAGATCTAAAATAACTTCATTATATCACTGCACCAAAAATTAGCGACCTAGCAACAAGAAATAATTCGGCGATTCATTAAAACGTCAGTGGTAATGTCGCAGGTTTCAAACAAATCGTATTTCAACGCCCAGGGGACTTTTTCATACAAGTGCATCATGTCTAAATGACATAAAAAATAAAAATAGAATACACTCACAAAAGTTAATTAAACATGAAATAAGAAAAAACCGCACCAAAGCTAAAAAAAAAATACAATATCCACAAAGTAAATATTAACATTAATAACAAGTAAGTAAATAATGTAAAGTAATAACTACCCATTCCGTTACTAACTGCAGTATATTACGCCATGGTACATTCACACATTTCCTATCTCTGCTGTATCTGGGGCTTTGCCTCGAAGAAATTGATTGCTGATCTGCAGGTGGTTCAAAACCGAGCCCTCAGAAATGTTTTTGGACTTCCATGGGACACTCATGTCAGGGACATCTACTCAGTTTCCGGTATCCTTCCAATCACGATCCTTCCTAAGTATGAAATCACCAGCACCATCCTACAAATTACTCAGCAATCAACTCACACTAACGTCAAGCCACTTTACAATCAAGACATCCACAACCACAATACTCGAAATAACAATAAAATCCGCATTCCTCAAACACACACTACAAAATATGGAATAAAATCTTTAAACTACATTGCCTACACACTTTATAATTCGCTTCCAGATATGTACAAAACCATCCAGAAAAATAAAAAATCCCAAAATGATGGTATAAAGGAATACTTTTTAAGGATATTTAAAAATGAAAATCAGTAAATCCATATTTGTATATTTTGTTGTTCCCTTATATGTTTTCTCTTGTGTGTTGTTCTATTTAACTTGGCCTTATAAAATTATTTCTGTTTGTATGTGAAACTTGTATTTTTGATATTTTGCTGTCAATGTAAAATTGTATGTACTATCTTCTACTTATGTATTGTAAATTCCTCCCGTCCTAAAATGAGTTTTGAAACTCATCGGGATTGCTTTAGCAAGAAATAAATATATAAAAAAAAAAAAAAAAAAAGTGGTGAACAATAATTTTTAAAGTAGGTAGAAATAATTCCTTCTTACTTTTTTTTTTAATTTGCCTTGTTGAGATTATTATCAAATACATGCATATCATTTAAGTATCTGTTACCAAGACTGTGTAAGCGTTGAATTGGGGAATGCAAGCTGTAGTTAGAACGAGATATACATATGTAAAGTTTTAATGTTTGTCTTGCAGTTTGTTTAGGTATGTATATGTTGATTAAATGCAGGAGTAGAGAACAATCGAATTTACAATTTAATAATTTTAAATTTTTTTATATGAATACCTCACAAGAGTCCCAAACTGCTCCCAACCGTCTGGAGCCAGTGAGACTATGGCATTCCCAATTGGGGAATGTTGTGAGGCTGAAGGTATTGGGTAGGGGAAGAGTAAGGTGGGGAAGTACCTGGCTATTCAGATCTGGTCACCAAACACGGTTAAAAGCTATTTCAAGCAACGTTTCAGTTCTGAATGGTGGTCTTTTACCGGGGCCATACTGAGAGTATCTTCCACTCAGTAACGTGCGCAAATAAACTATATATTATTTTTAAATTAATTAATTGTGAAACAACATAAATTAATTAAATAAAAATTACTTGCGCACGCCGGGATTTGAACCCGCGCCCTTCGGATTCGTAGTCGAGAGCCTTACCCCTCGACCATGGAGGCCGTCCGTAATAATTACAATTAACGTAAGAAACTTTATTGTTCGATTTTTCATATAAAAAGTATCAACTTTCAGTAAGTGACTTATTTAAACAACGACTTAAAACACGACCACAGAAAAATTCTGTTGATTCTTGCAAAATACTATTCCGTACAAATTTTCTGTTAACAAATTTTCATATAACGGCGCACACGGTCGCTTCGTAAATTCAAATTGGTTGGCAGTAAATAAAATCATATAAGTCGTCGCAATGTGAATTAACCACAGTTTGAAAATGGCCTTAAATGCCGAAACAGCTGTCACAATAATAAAAACTATTTTTTTTTGTAGAACTTAATTTAAATCATATTTTAGGTTCATAAGCGATGTCGATTACTGATATTAAATCGAATATCGATAATTTTGATTACCCCATCACTACACTATAATACACTATTACCATCCTTTTCCAGGCTAGTAACTGCAATTCTAAATAATATCGTTATTCATTAATTAAATCAATATGAATCGTCATTCTCGTCACACCCTACCCGAATCCAGTGGCGGTTTTCTCTAAAGAGCGTTTGTGCAGTGAACTCCCATTTAAAAGATAATAAGATGAAACAAATTTTAATTTTATTACGTATTTAAAACAGCGCGTCATTCAAATTCCATGCTAAAAAATTCACCCAGTCCATTTAGGTATTAGCGATGAGTCGTTCATGAACGATCCAGTCATTTATGCCGGCTCATTTCAAATTGTTTTAGATCGCTAATCTTTGGTGCAGTGATATAATGAAATTCCTTTAGTTCTAGGGAAAAATACATATACCCGGCATTGCCCGGGGTTGTGAATGGTTTGTAGGAAAAAAATCCTACACTACCCCTATCCCTACCCAGTAATTTTCCTCTTATTTTGAACGTCAGATGTGCAAAATTTCATCAATAAGTACTAAAATTCTGCTTTGAGGGGTGGGAAAGGGGGATCGGGGTGGTTTTCAGAAATCTCATGTTTTGAAGGTAAAATTTGTAAAACTTCATTAAGCTCATAATAAAACTGTAGATACGAATAAAAAACAAACCAACACCGACCGCCCGGGACATTCTTCTTTATATAATAGAAAGAAGAATGTTTACCGAGATAGGATTTTTCTTATATAGATAAAGATTTTAATCTCCGATTGAACTTAAAATGAGATTGATCACGAGCCGCCACTGCACAGGCTATTCCACACAAGTCCGTAGTATAAGTTACATCACGTATTACCAAGTATTGTGTATGTAAGTATGTATAAATAATCGATTAACCTTTTCAATGCCACTGGTGTTACACAACCCAAACGTGATTTGTTTACGGCACTGGTCAATTAATTAGAAATTCGTAGTGTTGAAGATTTCAGATCTCCTGGTAGAGCTTGACAGTGATAACTTTTTAGTCGGTGGGATGACAAGGCAAAAATAATAGCTCAAACTTGTCTAAATTAAATTCAGTTCCGGAAAAAAAAAACTTTTGTGTTAGCTTTTCGCATTACATTATAAACGCGGCTCCGTTAAAAATCCACATTTAAAATCCACGCAACAGAACACTACTGTCGAAGAGTAACGCGATATTCCCATAGGTGCTGTACTGAATGAATTCATCACATATGGGCCATGATCCAAAGAAAATATTTAATACGAAGAAAAAAAACGACACAATCCGACGGCCGAAACGTGTTAAAATTAGTACCCAGTGCTAATGAAGATTTTTTTTATTTTTTTTAGAGTTATTCTACACTATAATTTCCCTCAAGGCGGATATCATCTTTGGGTATGCTGTGTGGAGGATGGGGAGGAGTGAACCTGGGTCTTCTGGGTCCGTTCTCATGTGAAAAATTGTTGGGCGTGTGTTTCGCGTGTTTCACGACTGTGCACCGGTGCCGAAGGAATCAATTACGCTAGTTCCTCAGAGCATCTTCCATTAAAATACCGGTAGAACAAGGACATCATTCCCACATGACGTCTGGGATATTTTGGGGCTGCCAACCAGAGGTGGCTGCCAAATTCTATAGTGGGGCGCACTTCCGAGTACACGTGTCTTTAAACGAATGTTTATGTCAGAAGTTTGGAGAGTGTCACCGAGATGGCCCCCCCATCGATCACTTTACGCTCAATAAGGATGCAAATTGAATGTTATTACTTTATTTTTTTTTTTGGTTTTTTTATTGTTCCTGCATTTCTTTTTACTTTTCAACATTTGCGACTTTCGTACGATACAAAAAATCAATATACTCAGAGCCAAATACGCATACCAAACAGAGCAAATAATACTTAGAGTTGCAAGAGGAACAAACAAAAATAAAACGAGCGAATTTAAGCAAAACGTATTGAAAAGATTCAGCTTGTTTAGAAAAACCGAGTATTTAGTTTGAAAAATGTTTTATAATTTTCTAATCGCAGTAAAAATTATGCGAAATACACGATTGAACTAGGCTGGTTGCAAAATGGATGTGACGTGATATTTGCAACCGTCGAAATAGTACATAAGGCAGGTCTATTAATTCTAAAGTCAGTGGCATACCACAAAGTTATGGAGGCAAACACCTTCTACTAGAAATACTATCAATTACGAAACACGCTATATAAACCAGTTGGTTTAAAACCCTAATGTTTTTTTTTATTATTGTTTGGTAACGAAATTGTTAAAAATAATTACAGACGAAACGATGGCATAATTAATGAAGGTGGTTTTGAATGCATAAATAACGCGTCAGGGCCACACGGAAAATGACGTAATATCTACAGGCAATAAGAAATAAAACAGTAATAATAACGTAAGAAAAAATGGCTGACATTGATTCTACAGTAATCTCTATATATAAAAAAGAATGTTTGTCTGTCTGTCTTCGGTTTTCTCGAAAATTACTTGACCGGTTTCGCTGAAAATAGCACAGTTTGTTTTTATTGGTGCCGGGAAGGTTTAGAGAGTAGTTTGAATGAAATCCAATATGTAAAACTGTTGCTATAACGTTTTAAAATTAGTGTGAAAAACATAGAACCCTCAATGTCGTATTGACGTTAGCCCATAGATATACCACTCTGGTTAGCCACAGATTACATATTCGAAAAAGATGGTTTGTTTGGGTAGAATATTTTCAAAATGGAAAACACAAGTAGGTACTTATTTAAGAACCTTGTCATTTAGATGAAAAGATAAATACTATTGTATGAAGCTAACACTTTGTGGTTAACCATTATAATCAAATGAAACAATCAAACCGTTCCATCCTCATGGAACGGTTTGATTGTTGGATTGTTGATGGATGGAACGGTTGTTCCGAAACCGGTAGGCGTATAAAATAAATGTGGTTTAAACAAAGTTTGATTGTTTCATTCGATTGAAAATATAAATGTTTGGAATGGAATAAAATTTTCAAATGAATGTTTCTTTGTTTAGAGATAGCTACTTTCGCTGTCATATCAATTATGGCACCCAAACTTATGTTATTTCACAATTAATTCATTAAAAAAAATATTTAGCATATTTGCGGCACGTTTCAGAGTGGTAGATACTGTCAGTATTGCCCTGGTGAAAAATCACCATTCAGAAACGAAACTTTGCTTGAAATTACTTTAGCCGTGTTTGGTGACCAGATCTGAATAGCCAGGTATCCTCGTCTATATCTCCTTCCCGCCTGAATACCTTCAGCCTCACGACATACCCCAATTGGAGATTTTATATAAACAAATTAGAACAAAGGACCTTATTTAAAGAAGCGCCATCGTAGAAATCCGTCAAAATACTATCGAACATCTGAGAGATGTTTATCTTTTTACATAAATCAACAATATTTCTTTAGTGGTTCCAGGGTTTGTCAAAAAGAGTCGCAGTTCAATTGAGCCGTGGTACGGTTTACCAGGAGTCGTACGCTCACAGCTCATCAAAATGAGCCGGCACAAATGAACGGCTCGTTCATGAACGACTCATTGCTACTCCCAAAGAGACCGCCGCTGGCTGTAATTACTTGCTTCGCTACAAGGCCAAACATATTTATTAGATTTGCAATAATCGGTGTTTGAACTCTAACTTGTTCATATTTTTATTATGACGAATAAACAGAAATCTATGATTATGTTTTTTATTGCCTGATATTAAATTAAAGCAATCGAATTCTTCAATGGTGATCTTGACAATGAGTCCAAATGGCTTCAAATTATCAAAATTAAACCGATCTCGGCATACACTTCTTGCTTCATTCACATTCATACATTCTCTTCTGTTATTCTGACTTCTGACATGGCCCGACTCAATTCGATTATCTTAATCGTGCCATGTCTTCCTAGCGCGTCCCCGACTTCTTCCTCTATTCACATTCGCGTCATATGTTCTCCTTACACTCGCTAACTAACTTACTAACCATCACGCATTTACCCGCAGGGATAGGCAGAGAGGACGGACCGCCAAACAAATCGATACACTTCTTGCTTCGATCACATTCATACATTCTCTTCCGTTATTCAGATTTCTGACATTCACTTCATCGTGCCATGTCTTCCTAGTGCGTCCCCGACTTCTCATTTTATTCACATTCACGTCATATATTCTACTTACACTCCTTTCTTCGTTAATTCTCTCTACATGCCCAAACTATCTAGGCGTCCCTTTCTTAATCTTACTCATTACATTCTTGCATTCTTTAAGAATCTCAATATTTTTCATTCACCTCAGAGATCTCATTTCTACAGCATTCAGTCTACATTCATCCTTCCTCTGCCAGTTCCATGCCTCACTTCCATACATCAGGGTTGGTATCAGTACTCCATTGTGGACTGCTGACTTCGCTTCTTAAGATATATTTTTGTTAGCCCCAACCGCGTTCAGTCCTCTGTTAATGGAGTTTCCTGCATTCGCCCTTCTTTCAATATCCCTATCAATCTTTCCATCTTTCGTAAACATACTTCACTGTTACAAGTATTCATCATTCACAACTATATTGCACACTGTTTTCGTACTCTCTCTTTCAAACACCATGACTTTAGGCTTACTTACATTCAGCATTAGCTTATTCTTCACACCTTCATTCATCCTAGATAGCCACCGCATCATCAGCATACAACAAGCAAAATACTTTCAGATTTCTCACTTCCGCGCCCAAGCCCACCTCTTTCAATTCTTTCATAAAACATTAAAAAATTAAACTTAATTTGGATGATTTTAAGCTCTGTAATTGTTGTTCAATATAAACAACTATTATTAATGACAGAAATTACAGTATTTATGATCAAACCGAATGCTTATATGGATATTTTGATAATGTTAATACTCAATACTATTATTATTCATTGAGTTAAAGTTTCTAAAAATGTACATAATATTATTCCTTATGTTTAGTTATGGTTTTCTATGAATAGAATATAAAATTATATACGGTAAAGCTCATCCTTGTTTTGGCATTTGACATTCTATTTTCAAAACCGACCGGTCGTAGATTTGGAGCGTTTGGAAAAATTGAAAATGAAACTAACTATATAAAGAAAAAACTAAATATCCTATATTTATGTTTGAACGTCATTATTAAGGTTTTTTTATTTGACTGGAGTTCCCTATTATCTATTGAACAAATATTAGGATCTCCTTGATTGTATATCTCCTTGATAGCTGCGGGTATCTTTAAAATTATTTAAGTGTTACTATTATATAACAAAGTAACAATACTGTACTACTGTTTTATTTCTAATTTTCTTTCTCAATTTGTTACTTGCTGATATTTTGAATTTTTACAATATTATTTAAATCTATTTATTAATTTAATATTTTTTAAAGTGTTTTTTTCAATAACTTGTGTACATTGGTCACAACATGCAAGCACCTATATTGTTCTATTATTGCGCTACATTTGTATGATGTTTGTTATTTATTGTTGTATTATATAATATTGTCGAAGTAAACTCCTGCTGACAAGCTACTGCCAGTGGCTTAGCGGGTACACGTTCCCTTTGTATGTAATTAATATTATACATTTTTTTTAAACCTTATCGATAGCAAAAAATGGCTAACAGGTATTCTTCCTTAGAATAATTAGGAAAAATTTCGATAAAAAGATAAGTTTACTAATTTATAAAACAACTAGCTGAACTGGCACGATCAAATTAATCAAATACTTTAGTTAGGCCATCTCAGAAGTCGGAATAACAGAATATAATGTATGAATGTGAATGAAGCAAGAAGTGTATGCCAAGATCAAGTTATTTGGCGGTCCATCCTCTCTGCGTACATCTGCGGGGAAACGGTGTGATGGTTAGATTTTACCTTTAATATTTAAAAAAAAAAATTAAAATTCATGCCCGTGTTCTTCGGAAAAATTAATCTTGTATGTAAGCTGCGGAATTAAAGACACAGTCTTTCATTTTTTCTCTCATTATTTCTGTAACCGCTTTACGAACAAGTTTTACAATGATTATACTTTTGTTTCAGGGTTACCTCCAGCCGTGATCCGAAATGGCCCGTTTGCGATACTCAAATTAAAGGCTTAAAAGCGAAATGTTCCGATCTGACAAGGCCGAATCACAACTGGGTGCAAACGCATTCAGACGGTCAAAATAATTCATGTTCCTGGCGTAATTACTATTATAACAGCCAAATTAATGAACCCAGACAATTAGCAATCAGTCCAACATTAAAAATGGCTTTAGTTATTATGGTCTTTGTCCTTCTTGGAGCGACTATTGCCCTCCCAACGGAGTCCACATTTTCAACAGTTTACGACTTGTTCAATTCTGTTTATCTTTCTGCAAACGTCAACCCTCATGAAGGTGTCATCAGAGATACAAAAGTCTTCAAGACTGAATATGATTTTATAGTCATTGGAGCAGGTTCAGGAGGGTCTGTCATAGCTAACAGACTGACTGAACAACGCAATTGGGAAGTATTGCTTTTAGAAGCTGGCAAAGATGAAACCTTCTTATCTGATGTGCCGTTAACAGCTGCTCTGAATCAGGTTACGGCGTTGAATTGGGGTTACAAAACTGACCCTGTTCCCGGTGCTTGCTTGGGACTTAAGGGTGGAGTTTGCAATTGGCCAAGAGGTAGAGTTCTCGGAGGAACTAGTGTAATAAACTTCCTGGTGTACACGAGAGGAAATAAACTGGACTATGACGGCTGGGAAGCGCTTGGTAATAAAGGTTGGAGCTATAAAGATATCTTGCCGTACTTTACAAAGTCAGAAAACGTTGGAATCCCGAATTTAAGAGATTCTAGATATCACGGAAACGGTGGTTATCTTAACGTCGAGAATTCTCCTTTTATTTCTGGTTTGTACAGACCTTTTCTGCAGGCTGGTAAAGAGCTGGGCTACAAGGTGACAGACCCAAATGGTAAAAACAATCTTGGCTTTTCGAGGGTCCAGGCAACAATGCGGAAAGGGCGAAGATGCAGCGCTTCGAGGGCGTTTTTAGAACCGATCAGAAATCGGAGAAATCTTCATATATCTAAAGAAAGCAGAGTTTTAAAAATACTGATAGATCCAGTCACAAAGCGCGCGTATGGCGTAGAATTTATAAAAGGACGCAAAACTTACATAGTCAAAGCTAAAAAAGAGATAATTCTAGCTGCAGGCGCTATAGGATCACCTCATCTTCTAATGCTTTCTGGAGTTGGACCAAGAGAAAACCTGGAAACTTACGGAATACCTGTAATAAAAGATGCCAAGGTTGGATATAACCTCCAAGACCACGTATGCCTTTCGGGGTTAGTTTTCTTGGTGAATGATACTGTGACGGTTAATGAGAATAAGGTCAGAGGTCCAAAGGCTATATTTGATTATATGGTGAATCGAGCGGGGCCCTTCACCTTGCCGGGAGGGGCGGAAGGCATTGCCTTTGTAAAAACCAAATTTACGGCCAAGGATAAAGATGACTATCCTGATATAGAACTGGTGATGGGGACTGGAGGATTGAATGGGGACGCTTCAGGCTCGCTAAGAGAACTGTTAGGTAAGAAACAATCAAATTGTTAAAACTTTTTAATCTAACTTTCAGAGAATTTTAGTTTTCATTCCAGGGGTGCGGAACATTTTTGCCGTCGAGTGCTATTTGGATATTTATATAAAACTAACTGATGTGTACCCGGCCTTGCTCGGGATACACATCAGCTAGGGAGATTTTTTTTTTATAAAATTAAGAAGTTGTAAATTCTTGCTTGTCGTCTGGGTGCCATAATTGATTTGACAGCGATCTACTATCTCTAAACAAAGAAAAAAGACACATTAATTTGAAAATTTTATTTCATTCCAAATATTCAGTTTTTCAAAATGTATCTAAATAAAAAAAACGTTCTTGAGTATGTATCTACTTATGTTTCCCATTTTGAAAATATTCTACCCAAACAAACCTTCCTCTTTTGAATATGTAATCTGTGACTAACCAGAGTGTTATATCTATGGGTTAACCTCAATACAACATGGCAGGTTTAATGTTTTTCTTACTAATTTTTAAACGTTATAGCAACAGTTTTACTTATTGGATTTCATCGAAAGTACTCTCTAAACCTTCCCGGTCGAGTACTTTTCGATAAAATCGAGGACAGACAAACAAACAATCATTTTTACATATCGAGTTAAAAATAAACTCAATTACATTTTTAAAACAATCAGGAATGTCCTCAGTACAAAAGATTTTATTAAGATCTACATGGCTCTCTACCAATCACTATTAGAACATGGTATTATCGGATGGAGCAGCGCTGATGATAATATTCTTAATTTACTTATTGAACACAAAAAGCAATCATGAAAATTATATTTAATGTCCCTGTAAGAAATAGCAGTGACGAAATATTCAACAAACTTATTATGCCAATAAAACAATTATACTCTAAAACAATACTACTTTACATTCATAAATACAAAAAAAAAAGAAATAACAACAATCACACATATTAGAAACACTAGATCTCAGAGTCAAAACACACACAACAAGGAACCACAAACACAATATTTGGACAAAAAAAGTTCTTATACTATGGTATTAAACTCTACAACAAAATCCCACTATCCTTTAAAAATCACAACAACCATATTAAATTTAAAAATCAAATAAAACACTTGATACGTTACATAGGGAGATCTGAAATAGAAAATATATCAACACCAAATACAGACTAACACCGAAACCGCTTCACTGCACTTAAAACACCCCACCTTACGATTATTATTTTTTTCATAAAGCACATTTAATGCAATGTAATTTCATATTTCGTAAATGAAATCCTCAGCACGGGAAATTCCAGTGACGATGTCATTATTTGTTATATTGTTATAAAAAAAATAATAATAATAATATAACGTTATTTTATTATTCATTTAAAAACTCGTAAATATTGAAAAAGAATTGACGCCATTTTTAATGTTAGTATGAAATGACATTTGTCGAAAGTGCCAAGTGCATAAAATGGATCTTTAAAACATAGTTTTTTCTTTCTTAAAAAATCCAAACTAAGAACCTAGAAGCTAATCTTTTATTTCCGCATATGCATATATTTTTTTTATCATGAATCTGATTTTTTTTTTAATTGTAAGTTTTTCAACCGAGTCCCAACTTGAAATATTTACCCTTATTTTTTTTTTGGAACCCAAGCTGGCATTCATCGATAATACCCAATCTATTTCAATATTTATCTAAATTTATCGATACATACATTTTATTAATTTTTTTTCTAATGCTGGTAATATGATAATTGGTGAAGTGATGTCCGTTTTCTAAAATAGGTCTTACAATGCCGCATTTTAGTTCCTCGAGAATGTGGCCTGTATCAATTATAGCAAATATAAGGCTATATAAGGCTAAATAATTTAACATGTTTTTTCAAATCATACATACAAATTTGGTCTACGCACGGTGTTTTTCATACGTCCGATAACACATTCAATTTTCTTGGCATTAGCTCTTGGTACGTGCATTAAATGTGGTAAATATTCATGTACCTAGTCAACGCTCGGACATCACATTCGTGCAATAAATTATTAACTCCCTCATCAATAAAGTTAGCAAAATTTTCTGCAACTGCATCAGTCGGTTGAGACTTTAATAAATATTTAGATACAACTGAATAATAGCTGAATTTATTTTCAATTTTTAATTATTAATTATTTTTATTGTGATTTAAAAACCACATTTTAATATTTAATCATTGTAGAAAATAATAGTAACATAACCTAAATGAAACATGAAAACGGCAAAAAAAAACACAGAAAATAAAAAGATTCCAGTCGCATCTGGGACTCGAACCCAGGACCTCTGCCTATCCGGGGCAACCGCTTAACCAACTTAGCTAATGAGACCAGTTCAATTTATGTCATCTTCATCGATATCATATCTCAAATTCAAGATTTGTCAATATTATTCTCCATTTTTTATCTAGTTTGTGTCTAGTTAGCTGCCAATAATATGGGATATAGAAATATAATTCATTTGTGTTTTGAATTTCTTTTGATAAAAGGTTTAATGTACGAGGACTGATAAAACAGCTGTGTGTTTGCATTAATTTAGTGTACGATTGAGTAGATTAAATTTATTATTGTAATTTTTTTTGTGTATAATAATTATTTATTTAGTGTGTTCTGTATTTCTTGAGTTTGTATTCATATTTTGTTTTCTCCGCGGTGAATCTCGTAATTGTATATTTTCAATGATCATATCATTCATTCAGGTTTTTTGGTTATTGCAATTTTTTTTTTGTGAATACTTCTGTTTTCGTAAATGTTTTAAAAGGTGATTTTATTTCTTGATATACGATATTTGATTTACATAAATTTAACATTGCTTACCAATCGGTGATTGTGATCAGCGGATCAACTTTCTTTCCGATAGTGCAGTGTGGCATTCATGGTGCGATTTGTCAATTTTACAGGTACAGAAATCGATCGAAACGACAGTTAAGTAGTGATCTGCTACCCTTGTTTCACATACGCATGATCTATTTTTTTTCTCAACAATTATTATTAATAATTTTAAAATCCTTACTAATTCCTAGGCACGCCCCTACCCCCACTGTGACACCTATTATGCAGGTTCTGCCATAATTGTCTATTATTGTTTAGTACATATTTTGCCCTGATTATGGAACGGTTGTTCGGCCGACGTTAAAAATAAAAAAAAAAAGTGTTCAAAAAAAGTTTTGTTGTTTTATTTAATAAAATATTCACTTGAACTTATTTCCCAATTTCAATCAACACTTTAGAAAGGTTTTCAACGATTGCATCAAAATGGGGTTTTCAGACGAGTATTGTAAGTGTGCTCTAGACTATTTATATCATATACGAGTATAGGGTTATTAAAGTGCTGAAATATAATTTTCTACCACAGAAATGATCTTACTGAAAGAGTTTTGAGACTCTGATAAAAGTATGGAATATTAGGTCTTTGTTCGTGTAAACTTTTATGAGCTCATAATTTGACCACTGAATTATGCACAGATTGAACGTGATTGATGTTTGTTTTACAGGAAAGTCCCCATGCTGTAATTCCGTACCTTATAGCAGATTCCGCTAATGATAAATAAATTATTCGAAGTGTACAGATTGGAACAAAGAATTTTAATTTAAATAATCTACTAACAATTGATCTTAGTCGTACACAACGCTGATTTGTTTGTTAATCAAACTTGAAAAAACATAATCAATAATACCTAAATAAACATATGCTTTCACACAAAATGCATATTTTCATCTGTAAACGTTCCATGTGTGTTCCATTACGTTTTGCATCACAAAGTAGGCCTCCAGAAAACAACCACATATTATGTATATATATTTACATAGTTAAAGGTTATTTTGGATCCCAAAGCATGTAATAAGAACAATATAAACATATTAATGTCAAAGAATACGGCCACGAAATAATAATGAGCGTTATAATTTATTACTGGCCGCATTGCCCATTGCCAAACCTGCAAATGCCATTTTCTGATTTTACAGTGTAATATGTAAATCTCACCGAGATTTGTTGTTTTCTGGTTTTAGTATTTTTTTATCAAAAAAGAGTTAAAGAATCTTTATGTTATCGTTTCGTAAGTTTTATGTCAACCCTCGGTCTGTTGTATACTAATAGAATATTGTTCGTACATATATAATGTTATGTTTATTATAACTTTTAATTTAAATCTTTGATTTTGAATATTTGGGAAATATGTTTACGAGAGATTGAAAGACTGATAGGGATATTGAAAGAGGGGGAATGCAGGAAACTCCATTAATGGAGGACTGTACGTAGTTGGCGCTAACAAAAAAATATTCAGAGAAACGAAGCTAGCAGTCCACAATGGAGTGCTGATACTACCCTGATGTAAGGCAGTGAGGCATGGAACTGGCAGAGGAAGGATGTATGTAGACTGAATGCTATAGAAATAAGATCTCTGAGGTTCTATAATATTTGAGAATGATAATTAAACCATGTATGATCGAAACGAAACAATTAAATTAAATGAAAGCCAACAGTCAACGGGTGCACTGGTATGGTGATGCCGGCGCTCAGAAATAAATGTGTGTATTTACCTTTAGATTAGGAACCGCCACAATATTACATATATACTACAAAATCATCCAACCGTTTCCAGGCATAACCTCTGAGTTCACGGACCGTCTGTACGGCGATATCCGCGACCGCGAGGCCTTCGCCATCAACCCCGTGCTGCTGCGGCCGCGCTCCCGGGGCCGTCTGAGTCTGCGCTCCGCCAACCCTTACGTCTGGCCTATGATGCAGCCAAACTACCTCGCGGACAGGAGGGACATCGACACGCTGGTTGAAGGGGCTAAGATGGTACGTATCTGTAACGAACGTGCGACAGGCCCGACCCTCAACCAAACATGTCACACTTAAAAAAAAAAACTTTTTTTTTTATTTACTTCATGAACTCTTTTTAATTCTTTATCTAGCTAGGACTTATATACGAGTATCTGTTTTGTCTAACTAGTATTGACTGAATTTTTGTTACATTATTTATGCTCTTTGGGAAAAGATCTTAAATTGATTAAAAACCCTAACCAAGGAAAGGAAAAGGGATAAACATTTGGTTATAAACGGTTAACTGAAGTTACTTTTTCTACTTACTGCATAAAATATATTTAATATGTTATTGACTATTTGCTGCATCCCTGAGTTTCGTCGTCGGCTCATAAAGCTGAGTGATACGTAACTCAATCTTATCAATAACATTACCTTTTTTTTAGTACTCAATTTAAAACGCATTTTTTTCCTCACGCACCAACCAGTACCTACGCATATACATAATTGTTTACTCTATAATATTTTTTTTCTAATCCCTTTATAAGTACTTAACTATTATACTTTTTTTTCTTATCTCTTTGAACTTAACTATTATTCTACATTAATTATTATACTATAATCAAATTATTTGGTGTACACAATTGTTTTTTTTTCCTGTACTATTCTTCACATCTCAAGTATATAATACTTTTTTCTAGATATATTATATTACCATACTATGTCAGTACTAGCTTTTTCACCTTCTATTTTTATATAATAGCACTTAACATGAACTAAAGTTGTCAATTTGACTGTCCTAAAACGAGATTTGTTCCTAGTTGGGCTGTCAAAGCTTTCTTACGTTTTGTTGTTAAATAATGTGTGTTTCAAATAAATAAATATTATTATTTTTCAACGAAGTCTGGCGCAGGTAACATTTTTGCCATCCTGTTTCAAAACCTAAACGTAAACAAATTAAATATAGAAAAACTTTTATTGTATTGTCTTTATCCTAACTTTTAGTTTCCAAACAAACAACAAAAATGAACTTTATGATCACTATAAATACGTTTCAAATTCGTGTGCCAATATGCACGAAACAATCATTGTTCAAATGGCTGGCCTAGAAGAATGCGATAGCACTACATATTCGTAATGCTGTATCTCATTCTATCATTACTTTATTGTTGTGCCTATGTCTTTCTCATTTGGCATTGCGTATTCTGTCTCTTTTTCTCACTATGTGTGAATTATTCATTCGTACGAAATATATCTACCTATAAAACGAGGCGCGGTTTTTTTTGGCCGGCAGTAACGTCAGTAGGGTGGTAAACTCGGATAGTAGAACGATGATCTGCAAGCAGTCTAGTTTTACGACTTCGATTGTCCCTCAAATGGGTATAATACGGATTGTTTAACTCTTTGTACAGCCGCTTGGTGCTGGGTACTAGAACGGAATCAGTTTCTAACTATCTAACTCATTGGGAATCATGTAAACATCATAGCATTTTAATTTAAATAAATATTTTTAAAAAAACGGTACTGTCAGCGCCTTACCAATCGGCCGCCTGGAGCGGTCAGCAAGAAGAGTGCTCCAATTGCGCCTGCATATAACTGGTCCTACTGCAACCAACGCGCATGAGCATGAGAGAGACAGCATGAAAGAGAGACAACAATATAGGCACGAAAACGCTATCACATCATTAAAGGAAGCCGCCTAAGAGGGTGCAAGGTTGTCCAGCGTCTCTTCGTTATCACCTGTCATCACTGAGGTATATAAATGGAGTAAACATCAGTATTCCAAATATGGGCAACATACTCGTAAATGAGGCCAATTGG
This sequence comes from Halesus radiatus, assembly GCA_022606495.2. NCBI lineage: Eukaryota > Metazoa > Arthropoda > Insecta > Trichoptera > Limnephilidae > Halesus > Halesus radiatus. Next base: position 45,533 of record JAHDVE020010371.1, read on the forward strand.
CTACATTGATATAACACGGGTTTCAGTCGATTACAAGCGCTCCCGGGTATGGATCTCCAAAGATTACTGCAAAATGCCTACATGACTGCACAAGTCGTTCTGGAAAAAATAGAAAAAGCAATGGTGTAACCTTTCATCAGTTTTACCATATTCAATATACTATAAATTGGCATTTTTATTGCTAAAAAACTCAAAAAGCATTGGAAGTCGACAAGCTCCGCTGGCAAGATATGCTCCTGTCCGCGGCGCGACCGGCGGTGCGTTCGCGGTCTGAAGGATTCGGTCGACATCTACAACCGCTTCACCCCCCTTTCGTATTCCGCGCGATTTAACCGTTCGTGAAATTATTTCCTACTTACGAATCCGAAAATCGCGGTTTCAAATCCAGGCGATCGCAAATAAATTTTATTGATTTAATTTGTATTGTTTCACAATTAATGCATTAAAAATAAAATATATGCTCACGTTCCAGAGTGGAAGATACTTTCAATCAGACGGTGAAAGACCACCATTCAAAATTGAAACGTTGCTTGAAATGGCTTTAGCCGTGTTTGGTAACCAGATCTGAATAGCCAGGTATTTCCCCACCTTCCTCCTCCCTTCTCCTTCCCCTCAACACTACCTTCAGTCTCACAACATTCCCCAATTGAGAATGCCATAATCTCACTGGATCCAGTAGGTTGGGAGCAATTGGATCTTTTGTGCGGAATTCACATAAAAGGGGCGAAGATGGACTTCAGTAATAACCTGCTCAGTTTCAACACACGCAAGCCCATCAGTTCACATAATCAGCTCCGCACTCAATGCTCCCATACAAATAGTAAGCGCGTCGGTCGACCGACGGCGTAACGCTGACGGGCTGGTCCAATAGTCCTCGCTCGCCGCGCGTAGTTACTCGCGCGCGGCTGACCGTCAGCAATTGCACTGTTATATATAAAATAACTCTCCTTAATTCGCCTACATAATGATCACCGTACCTGTGACACTATTTCCTACCTAAGATATGCGAAGTTAAACGGCACTGCTCTTTTGAAGTGATAGTTTTTCAAATAGATGAAATTTATCGCTGTGACGTGAGGCCAACCTTGAATACGAGAGTAACTAAATTTTCTGTAATTTATTATAAATCACTCACTTATCTTTGTCAACAATAGTTTCATTAATGTCGTAGTGAATATTCAAAATACGGAAATAAAAACAAGATGGATCGAGTGGGAGCTGCATAATTTTATTGTGAGAACACTCATCTTACGATTTAGCGAAAATTAATGTATCCAAGCACACGGCTAAACAAACACTTAGCCTGTAATGATTACATGTAATGGTGCTATTAACGTATTAATGTTAATGTCAAAGTCAAAACATCAAAATGCGTAAATTCCTATCGACGACGACTTCCTGACATTCTTAGTAAAAAATGTTTTTTTTTTTATTTTTTTTTTCAATGTCATTTAAATGCTGTCTATGGTATTGCATTGAATTTTTTTTGGAGGCGGTGTCCGTGGTCGAGGCGAAGGGCCTTCTACTACGGATTCGGAGGTCACGGGGTGAATGGTATATCTATGGTCACGGGTTAGAATCCCGGCGTGCGCAATTAAATTTTATTTGATCAAATTGTTTTATTTCGCACTCAATTTACATAAAATTAATAATATTTATATTATACTTGCGGCACGTTCCAAAGCGGTTTATATAGTAAGTATCGCCCTGGTGAAAGACCGCCATTGAGAATCGAAACGTTGCTTAAAATGGCTTTAGCCGTGTTTAGTGACCAGATCTGAACAGCTAGGTACTTCCCTTACCGTCCTCTCACCCATCATACTGGGAGCAGTTGGAACTCTTGTGCGGTATTCATATTTAAAAATAATAACTACTTCAATAAATGTAAAATCGCTTTGTTGTGTCATTTTAAAGAAAATGAATATGAAATAGTTACACCACTCTTTAATATATAAATATCAACATAGAATAGAAAAATAATAACTTAAGAAATTACGTTATTATCTTCCTATTATATAAAAATGAATGTTTGTATGTCTATCTGTCCTCAATTTTCTCGAAAATTAATTAACCGGTTTTGCTGAAAATAGCACAGTTTGTTCTTATTAGTGCCGGGAAGGTTTAGAGAGTAGTTTGAATGAAATCCGATATGTAAAACTGTTGCTTTAACATTTTAAAATTAGTATGAAAAACATTGAACCCGCCATGTTGTATTGAGATATAGATATACCACTCTGGTTAGCCACAGATTACATATTCAAAAGAAGAAGGTTTGTTTGGGTAGAATATTTTCAAAATGGAAAACACAAGTAGGTACCTACTTAAGAACTTATTATTTAACTTATTATATTATTTAGATATATTTTGAAAAAATAAATGTTTGGAATGAAATAAAATTTTAAATTGAATGTTTCTTTGTTTCTTTGTTTAGAGATAGTAATAGTCGTCACAAGGCATTCATTTCGCCGTCAAATCAATTGTGGCTCCAAAACGATAAGCAACAATTCACAACTTAACATATCTTTATACCAAAAAAAATCCGAGCACGGCCACACACATCAATTACTTTTTAATATATTAAATTAAATCCATTTTTTTTTATTCTGACATTTCTTTTTCCTGTTTATTATTTGTCTATTCTTGTTATTATTTTTCAGTACACTGCTTATCCTGATGAGGAAAGATTCACTTCCGAAAGATGTTGATATTTATGTATTAAATAGTGTTTAATAAATTATTGAATATTATTATAAGTAATAATAAAGTACTATTATTATTAATAAGTTATTATTATTATTAAATTATTGTTATAATTATTTAAACGAAATATTTCCCATTCATTTTCATTATAAAAAATAATTAATTAAAATGTTGTGAATTCTAATTTTTCAGTCAAATATTTTAAACCAATAAAAAATTATAAGTTTCTTGATTTTCAAAAATTCTCATTTTTGAAAAATTCTTAATTTTCAAAAGTTCTAATATTTAAAAAATTCAAAATTTTCGAAAGTTCAAAATTCGAATAAATTCAAAATTTTTATAAAATCGATAAAAATAAAAGATGGTACTGTAACTTTCTAGGCAGTCGCCGTGACCCAGACTAGTGGCTTCCAGAGACTGAACACCACACTGCACCAGCGCCACTACCCTGGATGCGAAGCACACCCCTTCCAGTCTGACCCTTATTGGGAGTGTGCCATCAGACGGACCACCTCCACGCTCAGTCATATGGTAAGGATATTCGTTTTCCAGTAACTTTAGGGTTACTATCAGCTTATTGCCTGCGTCGAGGCGTAGACCCAACTCCAATAGATAACTCACCACCCAAAAATACAAACTTTTCAGGTTGCTAACTCGAGAAATACTGCAAATGTTATTTTTTAAAGATAATTAGGATTTCAAAAGACAATAATTCTCAAAGTGTCATCTTTTAAATTTCATATGCTCCGAGGTAAAAGTGGGTATTTCTATCTGTTATAAAATGTTCCAAACGAAAATTACCCACACGAAATTGTGGGGTATCACATGTAAAACTGTTCTTAACAACTGTCTGTTGGTTTTGGTTGATTGTAATAAGAGACATTTGTAAGGTTTAAAAGGACAAGGATAACCAAACACTTACCGAATGAAGGCAAGAACGAACACGCTCCTCGAAAAGTAGTTTTTTTTATTCTCGCAAACAAGAGAGCACTCAAAACAATTACTGTCAGATCACTGTATTCCTTTTTATCAATACGTTGTGTTTAGTTGCGGAAGGTAGGGACTGGATAAATAGCAATTTAGGTAGATACCACCACATTATGTGTGGTGGTATCTACCTAAATAAACCTCTCCTCATAAAGACCCTCCATACAGCATCCTCAAAGATGACATAGGCTGTGAGGGAAATTATTTTCCTCAGGGCCTCCTGTGTGCAGTAAATTTTAAAAATAATATTTGAAAATACTGCAAAGAAGCTCAGTAATCGTTGGTTTAGTGTGTCGAATACATCTTGTTGCACTCTGTATAAATAACCATGTACTTATTTTATTATTAAACAAACTCTGCTTCCAGTCAGGCACAGCGAAGATGGGCCCCAAGAGCGACCCCGAGGCTGTGGTGGACCCCGCCCTGCGTGTGCACGGCGTGGCTGGCCTGCGCGTGGTAGACGCCTCCGTGATACCCGTCATCCCCGCCGGACACACCAACAGTGTGGTGTTCATGATAGGTGAGAAGGCCGCAGACATGATCAAGCGCGACTGGGGGGCCCAGGTGGACCCCATATAAAACAGGCATAGAAATTCATGGTCAATCAGTGTGGTATTTTGACATTTAAAAGGTCTCTCAACATTCAGTGTTGTACAGTGTTGTGCCTCCAGCGGCCGGAGTTGTACGAATTGCTTTTCTGTAAAATATATTCTAAATGAATCGAACAACCCCTGCCGCTAGTCACTAGTGTAGCGTGTAGCAAGTTGCCATCTTAATTAATCTAAATGTCAGAAGCTGGACGTATTATCTATTTACGGTATTTGATTACACCCATGTTATTAATAATATTGTAATAAATTTATGCATTACTGCCATCTCTTAATATAAGTTAAAACCTTGTATATCTATATTAGTTTAAATGCTGATAAAGAGGCATTTCTTTGTAATATTTTGTACAGTTTCGTATACGATAAGTAATGAAACTTAGTAATAGAAGTGTACATAAATACATAGTATGTAATACTCTATCTACCTCGAGAGGCAAAAAATAGTCACCACTTCAAAGGTATTCTTGTCTCGGAAAACTTTATAAAAACTCTGGATAAGGAGCCATTTTTTTCTTTTCGGGAATGATTTTTCAGCCATTTTTTTTTTTTTTTAATTTTGTTTTCATAGAAAGCAATGTGTGGTTTGACATATTATTAAATAAAACAAAAACTTTTGTTTTATACCACAAAATTATTTTTAATCTATCACCAACCAACCGCTTTGCCGTTCTGTCTTTCTTTTTTTATATGTTGTCCCATTCTATTATAAGTACGCATATCTGTCACACTGTTCTATTACTTCATTATACATGGTGTCTACCTCTGTTTTGTAATATGTCTCACCTATATGTATGCTTCTCTATGTATTTTCGTTTACCTTTAAATTTTATCCTGAAAAGCGAAACTGGTTGGTGATTAAAATTTATTTTTGGAATAATATTATGAATTCTTGCTTGTCATTTGGGTGCCATAATTGATTTGACGGCGAAAATAATGCCTTGTGGCGACTATTACTATCTCTAAACAAATAAACATTAATTTGAAAATTTTATTTCATCCCAGACATTTCTTTTTTCAAAATATATCTAATGTCTAATTAATGAAGTTCTTAAGTAGGTACCTACTTGTGTTTTCCATTTTGAAAATATTCTACCCAAACAAACCTCCTTCTTTTGAATATGTAATCTGTGGTATATCTATGGGCTAACCTCAATGGCAGGTTCAATGTTTTTCATACTAATTTTAAAACATTATAGCAACAGTTTTACATATCGGATTTCATTCAAACTACTTTCTAAACCTTCCCGGTAATAATAAGAAAAAACTGTACTATTTTAAGTGAAACTGGCCGAGTAATTTTCGAGAAAATCGAGGACAGACAGATATTTTAATTTTGTTTACCAAAATCTAGTCTTAATATATCTCTATATATCTATGAAACTAGAATAATTGTTTTTGTAAATAATCAGTGTTTGTGAAAAACTTTTTGTTATGTAATTAAGGATGTATATATAAACAAAACATTATGCCAATCTGTAATTTTATGAATATGTAATAAATAAACGAGATAAAGTCCCTTTAATTATTTTTCTTTCTCTTTTCTTGTATCTGTTAGAAACCCTTCAATATAACTAATAAGGCTTTAAAGGTACTTCGCTTCCTTTGCAAAACTTTAATTGATTTCATGTCTTCAGATTGTATGAGAATGCTCTACGTTCATTAGTTAGAAGTCAAATGGAGCATAATTCACCTATTTGGTCCCCTTTGTATAAAGTACACTCTAACAACATAGTACAGCAAATTTCTTGGGTATATAAAATTTAAGCTCAAAAATCCAATTGAAAACATTAATTATGTAAGTTTGATGAATCGTTTGCATCTGATTAAGCTGTCTGACAGGAAAGTTATTTCAGACTTAGTTTTATTATATAGAATCATTAACCACTTAATTCACAGCCCTGCCATCGTCGCCACTATTAAATTATGTACCGACTAGGAACACAAGACAAAATGTAACATTTTTCTGCAACACATTATCTATCAAACTATCTAACAAATGGGATGCATGATCTAGGCAACAAGTTTGGAGGTATTGTTGATATATTTGCTGACTCCATTTATAAAATAAAGCGTCATCTATGCCAGCACGGTGACCATGCTGATACCAACATGGCAGATTGAGTTTGCACTATCCACCCAGCCCTGCTGGATTAAAAACTTACATAAATAATATCCCAAAAACTATTCAAGGAAATTTTTCATATTATTTATTAACGAACTAATTAACACATATTATAACAAACATAGATTGCAATCAGCGAGGGTCCGGCGAATACTGCCCAGAGACTACTGCTTGGAGAAGCCAGTCTTGGTCTTTTGGTTGAGGTGCTTGTAGAGGAAATTGATTCTCTTCTGCAGGTTCCTCCATTTGGTCGGGCGGAACTGGGGAAACTCCGTGTGACTGAGGAACTTCTTTCTTCTGATAAGAATCTGAAAGCAAACGCAATGTCAATATTTAAAATGTCTAATCCCTTGATCATGACCACATCATAAGCCCATACTTAGAGCACATCATTACTAGTAGGCTAAAGGATGATGATGACATTGACAAACAGAAGCGAGCACTGAGCATAAAATCAAACATGCCAAGTAGAATGTTTCAGCTTTGAGCTCACAGGAGAAAAGAACATTCTTCATAGCTTTCTGTGCCCCCTTGTATACATGCGAGCTCTGGGCCACTTTCAAAAAGACAACATTGAAAAGGCTGCAGGTGCAATATAATAACGCACATCGGATGATGTTCGGATTTCTGAAGCACTGCAGTGCCTCTTCTATGTTCACGGAAGGGCAAGTTCCCGGGTTTGCAGCCTTATTAAGAACCAGGGTTGCAGGAATCAGGGATAGGATTATCAATGCCAAAAATGTCCTCGTCATGGAATCCCGTCAAACCTCAGGTTCGAGTATCGAAGCAAATTGGAGTAAGATATTGGCAATCGTCAATGATGTTTTCTTATTTATATATTAATTGTTCATTTATTATTTCTCATTCTCTACTACTCATTTTATACTCTCTATGGGACGTGTGGGATTGCACTAACCTCCTCGCATCCCGGAATAAAGAAATTTATTTATTCATAGTACAAAAGTCCACATCCACATCGACATTATTGTTACCAACATTTTATACTCTCTATGGGACGTGTGGGATTGCACTAACCTCCTCGCATCCCGGAATAAAGAAATTTATTTATTCATAGTACAAAAGTCCACATCCACATCGACATTATTGTTACCAACATTTTATACTCTCTATGGGACGTGTGGGATTGCACTAACACTCCTCGCATCCGGAATAAGAAATTTATTTATTCATAGTACGAAGTCCACATCCACATAGAGCATTATTGTTACCAACATTTTTATACTCTCTATGGGAGCGTGTGGGATTGCTAACTTCTCGCATCCCAGGAATAAAAGGAAATTTATTTATTCATAGTACAAAGTCCATATCCACATCGACATTATTGTTACCAACATTTTATACTCTCTCTATGGGAGGTATTGGGATTGCACTAACCTCACCGCATCGAATAAAGAAATTTATTTATTCATAGTACAAAAGTCCACATCCACATCGACATTATTATTTACCAACATTTTATACTCTCTATGGGACGTGTGGGATTGCACTAACCTCCTCGCATCCCGGAATAAAGAAATTTATTTATTCATAGTACAAAAGTCCACATCCACATCCACATTATTGTTACCAACATTTTATACTCTCTATGGGACATGTGGGATTGCACTAACCTCCTCGCATCCCGGAATAAAGAAATTTATTTATTCATAGTACAAAAGTCCACATCCACATCGACATTATTGTTACCAACATTTTATACTCTCTATGGGACGTGTGGGATTGCACTAACCTCCTCGCATCCCGGAATAAAGAAATTTATTTATTCATAGTACAAAAGTCCACATCCACATCGACATTATTGTTACCAACATTTTATACTCTCTATGGGACGTGTGGGATTGCACTAACCTCCTCGCATCCCGGAATAAAGAAATTTATTTATTCATAGTACAAAAGTCCACATCCACATCGACATTATTGTTACCAATATTTTATTGTATTTCTTGAGCATTAACTATGTAACAATTTCTAGACATTTTGTTTGAAGAGTTTTATTCACTATGTACTTTTATTACTTTTATTACTAGCGATCTGAAAGCTAACTTAAATTAAACAAGGACAGAAAAAATTAGACATTATTAGTTGAGGGTAGTGGGCGTGGTGATTTGGAGGGGGAGGGGCGGTGGGAGGAGTCAAAATAACTATGAAACATGGTTAACAAAGGTGATTTACAGGGTGCTATTATTTTGTTAAGTAATTAAATTTTAGATTAAATTTTTTTTTTTATTGGTAATGCAGTAATAAAATTAAGTAACAAAAGTACATAGTGAATAAAACTCTTTAAACAAAATCTTTACCAACAATATTGGTTATAAGTTGACATCCGTAAACACAACAATTTTTACATTTGACAGTCGTCTCAACAACAACAAAAAGTTTTTCAAGCCAGGTAGCTAATATTCTTATCTGCATGTCGAAAAAAATTATGAATGCAAAAAGATATTATGAAATTGAGGAAAGATATCACGGCTGGTAATGGTTTGTGAACATTGGTCAAAAAACCAACAACAAATGGTGAAAATAATTAATAAAATCACTTTTGTAAAAGGAATACGTATAATTTTGACGTTTCAATACGTTTATGAAATATGTAGAATGTATCAGTATAGCCTTAATCGAGCATTTTTTTTTTTTCAGACAATGATTAATTAATCGATTTTCTATCGCAATGGCGGTTTTTTCAACAGAGCGATTGTGCAGAGAACTCCCATTCAAAATATGAAAAAATAAGACTAACTTGCATTATAATATAGGCACACTATAAACAGGGCTTGGTTAAAATTCCACATTTAAAATACGCACAATCGAATACTACGGTCGAAGAGCAACCTGATGTTCCCATAGGTGCTGTGCTGTATGGATTCAGCACACATGGGCTCACGATCCCAAGCAAATACTTCAAATAATGTCGAAGTTTGTGCGCAGCGATAAGAAAGAATGTTTGAAGACACGTGACATTGGAAGTTTGATGAGTGTCACCGAGATGGCCACCTATCGGTCACTTTGCCGGGCAGCTGAACTTTGCACAATAAGGATGATACCTTTTTATTTTATGTGGTTTTTTAAGTTTCATGTTTCATTTAGGATTGGTTAATATTATCTTCTTCAATGATTAAATACTACAATGAGGTTTATAAGGTTCAATAAGTTATTCCAATAAATTAAATTTATTTTCTTGTTATTTCTCTAACCGTGTGTTTTAATGACTTTCTTTTATAGTTAATTGTCTGACAACTTTCGTAGTAACTGTTTCAATTATAAATCCTTACACAAGGTCCTTCAAGAAGAAACCGACAATTTATGGTCTGTGTCAGAAGATTAAGGATGAGAATGTTTATTACCTGGAACTCATTTCCCTTGATGCCGCGTAGCCAGGAGGGCACCTTGTACAGCGTCTTGGTGGGGTGCAGGTGCCCCTCGTTGCCCAGGATGTCGATGTAGTCGTTCTGCCCAAACAGCGCGCGTTTCTCGTTCCAACGGGGAGCGGGTCTGTAGGGGCAAAAACAAGACTTAATACCATCGACTGAACTACCAGATACGGCGTGTTATATAAATTTTCAGTACCATGAATAGTGATGTATAAATTCTCCAAAGTCGGGAATTTATTATTTTTATTAAGAAAGTTATTCTAAATGATGTTTTTTTACCTAATTTTTTAGTTTTAATGAAAATTAATTATATTTAAATAGTTAATAAGGGGCGGTAAAATTATTTTTTCGGTATATCCAAAAAATAAAAAAGCTATGAGCCTTCAAAATGAACACGGGTAAACGTATACAATCGTAATTCGAATTCAAATGGTAGTGCTGCAGTACTGCCGTGCCAGTCCTTGTATGTACCGTCGCATCACACATTTATCAGCCAGCGGCAAATATCAACATTTTTGGTACTATTCGGTATTTTCCAAAAATTCAAAAAGTTCCGTCCTCAGCATGCTCTAAAACCGCGCCTCCTGATAATGTATTTTGGAAAAATTTACACAAAAAACAAAACAAAGGAGTGTTACCGTACACATTTGTTTGCATACACAATGTTTTTGCTTTCCATCACCGATGGAAAACATTCCCCTCTCGGGTGAAGAGGGGAAGGGAGCAAGGTTTTTTTCATTTTTTTAATAATTGCAGCACGGTGCGTATCTATCTGTGCGCCCCTCCGATGATACTTCAGTCAGTCACAGCAGAAATCGGACGGGTTTTTTAGGTTACGTGTACTGAGCAAAATTATAATATGATATATTATTATAAGAAGTTTGGATATGTATCAGTAATAATAATCATTTATGTAACTGTTATGTTTTCTCTTATTTTGTCTACTATTTCTAATAGCATTACAGCCCTCAAATTCAGAACTTTTGAAAGGAAATAAACACATGTATTGACTATATCAAACAGTTGTCTACACAAAATATTTCTTATTAATTTTACATTCACTGACATTAACATTTTTTTTATTCAAACATTAACAAAACAATGATATTTTATTCTAAATTATAAAAATATGTAGCACATTCAAAAGATTATTCTAGAACTCATCTTGCCGTCTACACAAAATGTTTTGTTTTTAACCAAAACAAAATATTTTAGCAGGAGACGGGAATGTGTACGAAAACAAATGTTTTTGTGTAGTATTTCGAAAAAACATTCGCAGGAGACGCGGCTTAAATATAATCTAATGATCATTTGTAATAGAGTGTTTGATGGTAAAATTGATATGGCAGACTTGACGTATGATTTATTATGACGCACTGATTAAATAATAACATATAGACTTTTATTTTACATTAATAACAGCAGTAAAGTTCACTTTATTAATGAAAGCGTTATTGTATTATTTTGTGTGAAGCATTTAAAATGAATTGATTGGTTTAAAATTGTATTATACTGTATTTGAATTTAAAATAAATAAATTGGAACGTGTTTTTCACCATTTAGGTATAAATTCCCTCAATGATGTATGGCAGTGGGGCGTGGAACTGGCGGAGGAAGATGAAAGTAGACCGAATGCTGCAGAAATGAGATCTCTGGTGTGTGGTAAAACTATGTATGATTGTGTAAAAAATGTTGAGATGCATAAAGAATGCAAGGCTGATGAAAGCGTAATAAGTAAGATTAAGAAAGGGACGCTTAGTGTAAGGAGAATATATGACGCAAATGTGAATGGAAAAAAAAGTCGGGGACGCCCAAGGAAAACATGACACGATCAAGAGAATCAAATACTTGAGTTGGGCATGTCAGAAGTCATAATAACAGAAGAGAATGTATGAGACGGTGTATGATAGTGAATTATATATTCGTGTCATTCACTGGCGTTCTTAAAACTAACTTAAGTTAAACAATTACAGACATAATTAGACATTATTAGGTGAGGGTCGTGGGAGTGGTGATTTGGAGAGGGGAGTGGGAGAAGTCAATATAACAATGAAACATGGTTAACAAAGGTGATTTACAGGGTGCTATTATTTTGTTTACTAAATTGATTTTTGATTTAATTTTTTATTTTTTATTTCTAAAGTTTCTAAGGCGCGCAATTTAAAATTTGTATTAATATTTGAATGCTTCAACTTAGTTTTTTCTTTATTGAAGCTATGGCCTGTCGCTAATAAAGGATTAACAAACTCGAAATAATTATTATTTCCTAAACAGAGTTCATGTTCCCTGATTCTAGTTTTAAAATTTCTAGTAGTCCTACCTGCATACTGCGCGTCACATCCATTATATTCTTCATTACAAAAAATTTTCACAAAAAAATAAGTTACAAGTTTTATCAAAAACTTCACGCTCAACAAATGAAATTACATAATGCAATTTGGGGTTAACTTTGTGCTCTGTGTAGAGTGAATTGTACTAGTCTTTCGAAACGAGGCAACGGAATTCAATAGGGAATTATGTTATGAAATTACTCAAAGGTGGGCCAAAAGGTTAAATTACTCAATTCCACTTAATTATTTTTTTTTTAAACCCAACCTAAGAACCTAATAATCCATTTTTAATATAATATAGTATGTTAATTACATATAAAAATAGGTTATTAGTTTGGGTTTACAGAGAAAACTTTCCGCGTATGCCAACATAATTTTTATTAATCTGAAACGAAGTTTTATTTTATAAACCTATGCGTATTAACAGTGAAGCGGAATTGTTGAATATGACTTGGGTAATCAATTTGTACAAACCTGTACTCCGGTAAAGGAATTTTAATTCCGCTGACTACGTGAGGTAGGAGTCCTTCAGAATGTATGATTTCTTTATATCCATACCGCTTTATTCTCGCTTTAGCCAATGTTTCGGCATAATATCGTGTCCTGCAAAAAAAATAATTTTATTATTTGTGCCTACTTCAATCCCAACTGAATTTAACAAAACGCGAAATTAATCAAAAACAAATTCCGACAAAGGTAATATTTCTATTAATGGTATTTCCTTTTCTACCAAAATTAAAATTGAATTCCTAACCTCACTTGTGACTGAATGGGCTGCCAAAACGCATTCAATAAGCTTTTTCCGATCCATGACATATTTGATTAGAAAATTAAGAAGTTATTTTATTAGTAAGTTATGATTTATAAGGGCAACTTAAAATTAAATCAACGGGGATAAAAACTGAAAGGAAAATATAAAATTTTCAATTTGTTTGACAGATCGTAAATAGACAATCATATAAATAATTTTCTTTAATCCATAGACACAATAATTATTTTTACAAATTACCAATTGATGCCCCGGTGTTCATTTTAGTAACCATCTGGCCTAAAGGATTATTAAAATTTGTGTTATTTAACTTAGTTGGGGAATTAGTTAGTAATATCTAAATCATTCCATAACCATAGAGCAAAAATCTGTTTGTTTCTCGCAGTAACAGCTCTGTGGAGGGGGGGAGGGACAAAACAAATGACTGAGCCTTGATCTGCCTTGCACTTCTCTCAAAAAGGGTCCATAATATTTTCACTTAGTGCGAGAAGTCATTTTTTCAGGGACTTGAGATTTGTATGCTGCAATGATATTTTCAAGGAAATTAATTTCCAAGCTTCTAATATTTTCTAATATCTGAGCATAGACGTAAAAAGAGAGTTTTGTACAGTCTGACATTTAAAGGTAGCCAAAAAATGATGGCGCTGTGGTCTTTCAAAGGGTTTCAAAAGGCAACACTAATATGGCTCATGGGCATAATGGTCCAAGTAAATATTTTGTATTATTTCATTTAAAATGATGCCACAAAGTGAATTTACAGTTATTAAAGACGTATTTTTTTTATTATTTACATTTTACAAAAGAAAAATAAAATGCAAAAATGTCCAGATTAACTACTTTTTTGTAGTTTTTCTAATGGGGGCTTGTTGTTCAAAACACAAAATTTACAGGTAAGGTTACACAAAAAAAAATCTAATATAAAAACATACGAAACAAACTTAAAACATAAATATTTCTCAAAAATCTTACTCAAAAATATTTCTCTATCTATATATTTTTACTTTATACAAACGGTGTTCATAAATGCGAATTCAAAGATGGAATGAGGAAAATATTAAATAAATACGTAATTTTAGTAATTTAAAAAAAAATTACTACCAGGAAGTGTAAATAAGGTACTAAAGTAAGAGTGCACTAAGTATAGAGTCCCACCAGAAAACTGGGGTCCAGGATAGATAGGACTAAAGGAATGGATTGAGCGTTGGTTTTAATTTTTTGCTTACTGCTTCTTTTTGTTTCCCGCCTCTTCTTGTTTCAGTTCCTAACTTCCCGCATTTATGTTTTGGTTTTTCTTCTCATCGCTTCTCGCTTCTTCTTCTTGCTTCTCGTTTCCAGTTTCCCGATATTTCATGCTTCCCGCTTCCATTTTCCGATTCCTAAATTATATTTAAAAACAAAACAAAAAATGACTAGCGTTGTTTTTCTGCAGGACGTTTTTGTTTACAATCTGTCAAAATCAAACGTGAGGCATAACCTCAAATCTGAATGCACATTGCTATAATTGTCTAAAAATCACCATAAATTCACAAAAATATTGTTTAAATACAATAATATTTATCAACAGACCATAATACCTTCCCAGTCATTTCAGTAGTGCATTTGAAAACGTCCTCAAATTTAGACAGGAGTTTCGTAGCTTGAAATTCATCTAAACAGCGCCAGAAAACACAGTAAATAACTTCGCTAATTCCACTGTTCATTGGTCTATTCATTTGAAATGATTTGTAACTATTAATAAATAACTAAAGTAAACAACAATGAAGGGGTATGATAGTTTTTGAAAAACAACAATGAACTGTCAAAGACCTTGGGGTTGCCATAGAAATGACATTCTTAGTTCAGAATTCATTATTTGTCAAGAATATTATGTCAGGCTGTACTCTGATGCACATGTTTCTGTACAAATTAGACCAATTTCCACTACAAGTGGGACGATGCCTTCTGTCGTATTATATGTCCCGAGAGAAGGCTTGACCATTTGCTGTATCCATCGAATCAGATAGATTTTTGGTACGACAGATGTGATTTTTTCCTATGAATTGATCAATCACCAAATATTCAATATCAGCCTAACCTAAAATCCGCTGAAGTACTCAGCCGGCGGATTGTTCTATGGTTAAGGTCTATGGCATAGAAAACTTTGATTCACTTCTTGTTTATGTTTAAGTCAAAACAAAATGGCCGTTGCGTGAGTCAATTAATCGATCTGTCGAAGTTTTGTTAGAAATCGTAATTTCCCATGAGAACCCCCATTCTGTGAGTAAATTTGTGATGTGATTTAATTAAAAATTCTTCAATTCATCACACCCCGCCTTCTCGGTACCGCCAGTGTTTTTCACCATTTGTAAACAAAGTGTTTTGAATTATCACCATTGATTTCTCGTAAAAAGGACGCGAAGTGCTTGAGTGGTCTTCATGGTGGGCGATTTATGAAATTATCGTCTCTCTGTTGATAATACATCCGTAATCATAATAACAATGATAACCGTGCAGCATTTTAAACGAGTTTTCATTTATATTTTGCTAAATTAAAGCGCGCTTTCGGTATATTGTAATATTGTTATTTTTGGTTTTATTGCGCCAGCGAAAGTTGCATTGTTTTCGTCTCAGATGCAACGGCAAATGCATTTTTGTGCACGTTTGACAAACTCGTTGGTGAATCAAAACGGATTGTAAACCCACTGGGAGCTGTGAGAAAGTGTTATTTTTACCAGATAGTAAATATATCAACAATAACAGGTGTGTGAGACACAACATAAACAAATCTGTTAGGAAGTGCGTAAATGTTGACGGTAGTAAATTGTTGTCTTCACAGAGTCAATAAACTCAAGTCGTTAAGTGCGGGTTTTCCGTTTTGCTTCTTTTTTATAAATTCTACTAAAAATAGTGGACATTTGCGTAATTGCGCGTCATTTTTATTATGTGTACAATATGGTGTAAATGTGTAAAATAATATCTTATCGATTTTGCTTATAATATTACGACTAATAAAAGTTGTTCAGCCTCGCTTCCTGTGGTTTTATGACTCGATCAAAACAAAGAAGTTTTCTCTCCCTTTTTATTGCTATTCTCATTGCAACGACTTTCTCATTTTAGGGTTTCCATCGCTAGTAAATATTTATTTAACAATAACGAACAAACACGGATATCATTTATTTACTTATATTTAAGATTATTTTACGAGAAAATAATGTTTTTCTGTCATAAATGATTATGATCTGTGCTAATACTGAATTCGGTACGTCTGTATAATTACATTGTAACAAACAGGCGGATTCTAGCGCATATAATCATTCAGGATATTAAATTAATGGTAGAAGAAGTCGGGGACGCCCTATAAAGACATGACACGATCGAGTGAATCAAATACTTGTCATGTCAAGAGTCGGAATAATAGAAGAGTATGTATGAGACCATGTTATACGAGTGTGAATAGCCCTGTCCTGACTTCCAGAGGCGTGCGACTCCTGAGCTAGACAAGTGCAAGCAATATTTCCGTCACAGTTGATTCGGTTTGCCCTTTTGACTGCTATAAAAAATATTTGATTTTTGTGAGCTACCTCGAGTGCTAGGAGCGCAGTGTGTGGACAAGAAGTGTGTGCCAAGACATCCTTGTGTGGCGATCCGTCCTCTGCCTGCTCCTGCCGTGTCGGAGAAATGGTGTGATGGTTATTTATTTAAATACTGAATGCATAATAATATTGTGTGTGGTAAAACTATTTTAGTTTAAAATTGCAAGACCAATGTGAACATAATGAACTAGTTTAAGAAAGGAACACTTGGTGGATAGTCGGAGAAAGGAGTGTCAAGCATGTGCAAGTGGATGGATGTACAAAACAAGTCCATCTGACGGAGTAAGGGCGAAAATAAACTGAATGCTCTACAAATGAGATCCCTGAGGTGTATGTGTGTTATAACTGTAATGGAAGTAGTCAGGGACTCTTCGAGTCAAGTGGCCAATTATTATGAAGTCTTTTTTCTGAGCAAAATAATTTTCCTCAGGGCCTATGTCATCTTTGGAGATGCTGTGTGGAGGGTATTTTTAAGGAGAGGAAGTTTTGGGAAGGAAAAGGTATGAGAGGTGGGTAGGAATTTGGGAGTCGGTGTTTCCCGGAGTGACGGATGTATTAGTCCATCCCTCCCACTGCGGTGCAAGGTGATAGATTGAGAGAGTCCGGCTGGAGAGGTCAAAGGGTCTCTCATCCGGCCTCTCCTGATCCGGTCCACCTTGCAGATGGTGGAAAGGTGAATATGCCGCCAAGACCTGAATAAAGCGCACCCCTGCTAAGTCATCTGCTGTAGCAAACCACTTGGTGTGACCTATGGCAGAGGTATTGGTTATCCAACGAATGGTTCCCAAATATTCAAACACAATGGCGTATGATGATTAATTGAAGAATTGATTGACGGTTAGATAATAATTACTAATGATTATTTGTGCTATGATTTCAGATAGCACACGGCCTCCACTGCGGAAGTGGCACAATGTCAGCCAAAAAAGAGTTGGAGAGATCTCACCACGGAGACAGAAAGGACCCCAATGACTACGAGAGCCTTATCTCCCCGCACAACATCTATGAGAACGCCAAGGGACAGAAGATCCAGATCCAGAGTTCCGAGAACATCGCCAGCTTCTCCGGATACACCAACGCGGAAACCCAAACCAAGAACAACGAAGTTTCCACGTTCGCGGCGCACAGAACGCAAGCCGCACAGCCAAACCTCGCCCCCTGGCACTATAACCCCTGGTGGATGCTCGCCTCCACCTCCCGAGGGTCCTCCACACACTCGGAATACCAAAACGGCGGCAACAGCGGCGTGGACATCAAGATCAAACAAGAACAGTCCGTTCAAGAACAGGAGGATCAGATCGTCAAGAACGAAGTCATGGATCAGCTCTCCATCATTCCCATCATGACGGGAATGCCGAAATCATCGCCCACGGGAAGTGTGGAGGGTGCTTGTGAAGAGTGCTCCGATCCGTATTGCGACGCAAGTTCTGTCGTCTGCCGCAAGCTGTTCCATTGCCCGCACTGTCGCAAGAGCTACCCGACGATCTTGGAGTACAACACGCATTTGGCCGGCGTTCACCCGTCGCAAAAGCCGTTCCGTTGCCAGGTCTGTCTGGAGCCTTGGGACAAGAAAGCTCAGTTGCTGCGACATCTGGAGGCCAGTCACACGCGCAAGGACATGAACAAATGCGCCGTGTGCTCCAAGTATATTAAAGACAAGAGCAATCTGCGCAAGCACATGCAGGTGCACACGGGCCGTGTGCCGCAGAAGCAGTTCAAGTGCGATCTGTGCAACAACAAGCGCTACATGTCGTTAGATCGTCTGAACAACCACCGCATCGTCTGCACCGGCGAGAAGGTGCTCAAATACTGCGATATGTGCTCCAAGGTGTTCGACAACACACGCTCGTTGAACAGTCACAAGAAGGTGCACGCCAAGGAGCTGAAGTGCGAGCTGTGCGGGGAGCAGTTCCGCTCTTTGGAGCACCTTAACAACCACAAGGTGGTGTGCAAGTTCGCCACACGCTGCTGCAACCTCGCGCCCAACTGCGAACACGAGAAGGCGTACCTGAACCTGCCGTACGGTGCAGAGAGAGCGTCCCGCGCCCTGGACGCCACCCTGTCGGCCCTCAAGAGTCAGATGAACTGATTACGTGTGCGACGTCTCTGCGCTCTAGGCCAGACCGAGTGATTATGATGGAGCGTCTGCCCTCCGGAGCCAGACAAAGTGATTACGAATGTAATTCCTACCTCTGGATGTGACGGAGACCTGGTACACTACAATATATAGTAATGGAGTAATCTTCGCCTTCCGTCTTGGCGACGTTCATTATGTCTAATGTTTTGATACGTTTTGAGGAATTATCAAGATAACGTAGCTTTATTTGGCGCGATGTCGCCGCATGACTGAAATTAACGGAGGGCGGCGCCGCGCTTATACATTTTATACTTCATTTTAGAATCATTCTTCATATCCATTTGGTTAATTCTAGTTTAGGCTTAAGTTCACAACATCTATTATAAGTACATTATTTCTAGTTGTTTCCAAATGTTATTTACGACAGAATGTCTGCTACCCTGCCCTGCCCAGCCCCTGCACTTGACAATTTTTTCTTTTATTTTTCTCAAAGTTATTTTAGATGATCATAATATAGGTTTTTTATTTTTGGCATAATAATATAATTTCTTTATCATCGTATTTAAACATGATATAAAATAATGTTCTACAGTGCAATACCGATATTTATATATTTTTTAATATATGGTTTTATATATATATATATTTTATTTTTTTTTATATACATTTTTGCAACGGACATTTTCTCTTTTACATGAAGTTGGCCAAAATCGTGTTCAATTTTTATCTGTAGGTTCTTATTTTATAATTATCGTTCAATTTAAGTGAAAAATTATAAATTAATTATATTAAAGTAAAGTCTGCGAACGCAGAAATTCCAAAATGTACAAATTGTCGCTATATTTTTATATTTTACTTTTATTATTTCGTGTTCACATATACTATCTGTCATCATCGCCCTAACATGTTTACTGAACTCTTCATTTCGCCGAGTCTCGAACCTTCGAAATATACAATATAATCCTGGTAATCCAAAAATATTCACGTCAAGAATGAATTCAACCAAATACTGTAAATGGCAATATGCGCAACTCCTGACATGCTACACTAGCGCCTCTAGCGGCGTGCGTTGGCGTAATTGGGTTTTTCATACTTTTTAATAGATTTTCTTTGAAATATATTCTTAATAAATTAGGTAACCTACGTACGACTTAGCAGTTATAAGCCTCGATGGTCGCGCTTGGTCTGGTGGTTTAGAAAGGGAATAAAATACTTATTTAACAAATTGTGAAAATTTTTCTTTAATTTCTTATTTATAAACTTTTGGCTTAACACATCACATTTTTATTCTTATCATTTTTTTTATTATTTATATGCTTTAATGAGGACATTTAAATATATATGTATAAATTAAATAAAAAATTAAAAGAATTGATTTATGTGTCGACCGGCGAAGTTTATAACTGTTAGTGCAAACCTAATAGAATAGCCTCTTTACATTTTTTTTCATTTATTAGCAAAAAAGCAGTAAAGTCGGAGGTTACCTAATATTTATTTTATGAATTTTCAATATCTATGATTTATTAAGAATATATTGCGCGTATTATATATTTCTATGGTATTTGATTCAACCAATGCCACTTATAATAAAGGCCCAAATACTAAAGTCCAAGATGGCCACCATTTTTTGCTCGAATATATTTTCTTCTTAAAATCTGTTTCCTTAGTGCTTAAAGAACCAAAATAGATTTTTTTCCAGTATTTAGTTCTTTAAAATACAAGAAACCCTCATTCCTATAAGAATTCATCTCCAAATATCACCATTCAGGGTGACCATGTCCATGTTGACATTTGTAATAACATTATTTAGATTAAAAAACAGGAAGAAAAATTTCTGGAAAATACCATTATGTGGATGTGGCTGAAGTTGCCTCCCGCGCACATCCGACTTGCCCACCTTTTTAACCCTTCCCTCACGGTGCTAAAAAAACCCCCCAAGCTCCGATACTGTACACTCGGTGTACAGCGTACACATTTAGAATATTGTAATCAAGTTGGATAAAAACAAATAGTTTACATTTATTACTTACATACATAAGTAAAATATTGTGTAAAGTGCTGAAAACGAGGAAAAAACATAGGCCACGCATAATACGTCCATCATCGAACATGCATCGTGGCACGGTGAGCGAAACCCCGTACCCCCCCTGCTAACTCTGCAAGATATCAACGTTCGCAGACATACGTATATATTAATTTAATTTTTTACAGATTTTTCGACAAAACATATTTTTCTGTTGCATTCGAAAAATAATTATATATTTAAATTATTTTATCCAATACATTAATGTATTGCTGAGGAACACCTAAAATATGAACTCTATGTTTAATATATTATTTTAATTGACAGCACCGGCAAGGAAGGGTTAAGAAAACATGTGGGACGGGATCGAACAATGGGGAAAGGACGGTCGGACGGCCGAGCCTTTCGACGCGGGTAATTTCAGTTCGTACTGGACGAACCAATCTGTATGCGTATTTAAAATTTCCGCAGAAACGATATTATTGTGCAGAAGACGTCTGCGATGTTAATTCAGATTGTAGTCCTTGTCAGTGGCCCCCAGCGGAACCTATTTCATAATTCCGATCAGCCAAATACGAATCATTTTAGATTTTTTGAAAATCCTTCAATTGTGATAATTCACTAATGTAAACATTGAGATATACAAATGAAATAATCATTAGCATTCATAAATATGGACAACGACATGCGGCCAATTGCCATCATGGAGATAACACAGCCTTCAATTCATTACAACTGTTCGCCGGGTATGGGTCTCCAATGATGACTGCAAAATGCCTACATGACTGGACATGTCGTTCTGGAAAAGATAGAAAAAGCGACGGTGTAACCATTCATCGGTTTTTCCATTATCAACATTTGCCTAAATTCCCTTTTTTAATTAAAAAAAAAAACTGAATGAAGTGGGCACGTCGGTAACTCAAATGCTCCGGGCCGAGGCGACTCCGTTCATTGAGTTCATTCGCGGTCGGAAGGATTCGGGACAAATATTTTATGCTGATTTTGCAACGAACCTAGACTCTATTTATATACAGTACAATCTCACTGATGCAGGCACAAAAGTGCCAGATTAGAGGAAAATTTGGATTACGGGAATGTAGGTAAATTTATTAAAAATTCGTATACATTTGTATGTATGTACGTTAGTACATAATTGTTTATGTTTATTTGTCTGACATTGTATTCTTTAGGAAGCTTGCACATATTTTCCCTTTTTAAAGTGTCCATCTTCTCTGTCAAAGTCATGTGTTTTCCCTCATCACTCGTACTACTCAAAGACATGTAGACTGATTAGGGGGTATGAAACCACAAGTAAACAATAATTAACGCGGTAGTTACGAAATGTAATTTTGGCGCGGGCGTAAACGACGACACTCAGAAACTCGCCGACACTAGAGAGATGGAATAAAATAGAATCCTGTGCGCATGTTCCTTGTTTTAGTGCCGAATTTCTGGACGTTAGTGAGATTATACTATGCCTCGATGATTCTAAAAATATATTCTCCTACAAAAGATTTGTAGTCACTGTGGCCTCTTTATTAATAAATTAATAAGAATATAAATGTCTATACTTGTCAATATTTTTAGTATACTGTTTATCCTGATGAGAAAAGCTTTGCTTTCGAAACATGTTGATATTTATATATTAAAAAAAGCGGTGTAAGCAAAGTTATTCTTATTAATTTATTTATATTAATTATTTGAGATTACCTCGGCTGTATTGTATTTTTTTAACGTTGGAGAATCTTCGAGACTCGGCTGTTCAACTCTTGGAGTAATCATCCCTCAATAAGCTCTAAAAATCATGGAAACTAGTCATCATCTATATTGTTATATAATTACCCTGTAATAAACATGTACTGCTGATTAATGATTGCTATGAAGAAAAAAAAAGCTGGTACATTTAATAGTTTTCTAACTACATAATAGAAAGAATTAGATTTTTTAAAACGAGATAAATTGGTATTCTTAATGGAACTGAGAATTAAATTTAAATTCCAATTTAGCGTTCTGAAACATTCCAGATTTTAAATGTGTGTTTGTGCCTACGTAAATATTTCAGTGTTCATTTTTCACTAGACTAAACATACGTAAGGAATGAAAATCGTACTTTTTCCCCGATAGCTTGCTTATTTGTATATTTTATTTGATTTCATCGTATTCCCCCGACTACATTGCCTGCCATAAGTAAAAAATCAGGTTGTGCTACATTTTGTAGAGTGTATTGTATACATTTGAAAAATTGTGGTATTGTTTACCACGATAAACAGACTTCAGTCTTTTTTGTTGTTACACTAGATACACCATACCTAATACAAACAAGGGAGATAGGCAATGGACCATTAGCGGTCCACAGTGGAGTACTGATACCAACCCTGATGTGTATGGCAGTGAGGCGCATGAAACTGGCAGAGGAAGGATGAAAGTCCACTGAATGCTGTAGAAATGAGATTGTATGACTGAAAAATGTTGAGATTCGCAAAGAATGCAAGGTTAATCTGAGCGTAATGAGTAAGATTAAGAAAGGAACACTTGAATGATTTGGGCATGTAGAGCAGATGAACAAAGAAAAGAAAATATATGACAAGAATGTGAATAATAGAAGTCAGGAATGCCTGAGGAAGACATGGCACGATCAAGTGAACCTAATACTCTAGTCGGGCCACGGAAAGAGTCAGATTAACAGAAGAATGTGTATGATTGGAATGAAGCAAGAAGTGTGTGCCAAGACCGAATCGTTTGATGGTCCGACGTGGGAAACGTCCTGATAGTTAATTAGTTTTGCAAATCACTGATGTGATTTTTCACAAAAACGGTGCTATGCAAATCATTAAATTATTATTAGCTAACCGCGTGCACAATGCGTTTCGCCGACATTGTTCAACCGTCACAGATCGCATCTAGGCACAGATGCCTTTATTTCTACCTACACACCAAACGCAACTTTTATTGTATAGCTGCTTCGGTCGTAGTTCAGTGACAGCCGGCACGCTTCCATGCCATATCTCCCTTTGTTTCTATTATTTATGTTTATACGTATACAGTGAAACTCTCTAAAGAAGTTTTATAACCTTATAAGAGGGAATCACTGTAAATATATATGTATATCTAGTTTGAATGCAAAACTTAAAAAACATATTTTCCGTAAGTCTGATTATTGTCATTCCCGATGTTACAATTCACGATGATATTTGCTAGAGTTAAATTATCACAATTCTGAAATAAAGACTTAATATGGATGGCACAATAATTAGTGAAATTTATGATTGTTGTGTTATTTGTTGTAAGTCAGCTATCATTGTAAAGGTTCTCACCCCGAAGGAACTTGCTTGCCAATGTGGATATTGTTCAGATATCTAATCTCTTAAGTTAGTTTTCTTAGTCTATCCGATAATATATCTTCAACAAACCCGTTGCTTAATTTGTAAGCAATCGTTGAAATCATATTGAAGTCTAGATTTTTATGTTTTTACTTATTAATTAATAGTTCAAACCGCCCGATTCCGGTTCTTTTAAGGATAAGGTATCCTTAGGTTTAAACTCGTTTTGCTTAACTGCGATTCCCATTCTATGTCAATGACAATACATTTTTAAATATGTTTGTGGTTTAATTATCACAGTATTATTAAAAATTATATGTGCACTTGTATTAACACTTGTAGTTTCCTATATGTTTTAGAATTTAAATCACTTTTATCTGACATTTCAGGCTTTTGGCATACGTACTTTACAAACAGCGCAATTTCGTTAATTCGGTTCATTTAATACCATTATTATGCAACTAATAATTTCTAAGGTACATTCCCTGAATGACAGCTGTCCTGTCATCTGAGAAAACTGGAACTGCAGTTAAGCAAAGGGTCTTTAAGCCTATGGCTTCTCCCAAGTTTAAACATTTTTTTCTATATGACGGTTACACTGCCACAATCGGGATTAAAACTGACAATCCGCTATCCAGTCGTGTGCTCTAACCATTGAGGTGCCACGACTTCTCGACCCGCCGTAATTGCCCATTTGGTTTTGATATTACTAACATTGTTTCTAGTTTTTTCATGAGATCATCATTACCTGAACATTTCGATACTGAGTTTGCGATAGATATTTGAGTTTGAATAAGATTTTTACAGGAATCGAAAGATATATTGATTTGGCGAAGCATTAATGAAGATAATTCCATATATTTATTGACAAAAATAGCATAGTTGCCATCACAACACATCCCTTCATATTGTTATCTTCAAATATTTCCTTTTTTGATTTATTTTTGCTTTAATTCACACTCTAATGCCTGATTTACATTCAGCCCACTGTTCCTCGCACTACTGTATTTACTGCGTGTTTACATTAATACATTGGGCTTCATACTTACTTTGTATTCGACCTCAGGTAACTGATGATGCAGAATTAGTTGCAGATTCCGCACAAAAAACCGCCAACGAAGGGAGCGCAGCGTAGTGGCAAAGGTTGGAGCATGGTCAGCGCGAGTGAGTGTTCACATACTCGCCCTGACCAATCATGCTAAGTGCCACGGAAGTGGGCTGAATGTAAACCACCTACAATGAAACTCGTTTAAGAAGTATTGTTTTTCGGTCTCTTGAAATTCCATTTAAAAAACTCGATTTTTTCACACATAAGAAGTTTTACAGCTAAATCTGCTTCCCGCCTCAGAAATTTTAAAAGTTCATTGGTGAATCCATCACAATCGAAAACTAGTGACAAAATATACCTGAAAATGTCCCTTTTTGCTGAAAGTCATTGACTTTAAGTTTTCAAATCAGTTTTATGTTATACTAAATATTGTTTTTTTCGCTTCCGATGTCCACCTATCCGCCCACATCGGCATTTCTACTTTCCAACTTTATCATATTACATTTTTAATTCGATGAAGATGAACATTTAAGGTCTATTCGCATCTACCAGCACCGCGCAGTGCAGAACAGTACAGAGAAGACACAACAACATTAGTTGCTTGCATTGTCTATGAAAGGATAACGTATCCGCACATGCACGCGATTGTCGCCTAGAATATTTTGACAGGCTGGTGGATGCTTGTGATGTCCAGCGCCTGCGCAGTTAGTATGAACACATACCGTTAACACTACCATCTTCGTCAGTTGGCATCATTAGATGCCTATAATGATAAATTGGTCAGGGAATTTAGGTTATAAAATAATAATAAACATGGTAATAGGTTCATAAAATCCTCAAACATGTTGTGACGGACGCTAACGCTCAGTTGACAGTTCAGTTGTCAACCATACTCGCGTCTGTGTCGTTCCTGCACTGTACTGTTCTGCACTGCGCGGCGCGGCGCTGGTAGATGGAATAGATCTTTACTTGTTTATCAGTGGCAATTCAAGATTTTTGAATTGGCTATGGTTGAAAAATACGAAAATATTTATGTTGTTGCAGCCGAAAACAATAAGATATTTTTAAATCATTTTAACCATGAAATTTTAAAATATGTGCACAATATTAGAAAAAACTTCTTAAGAGGGTTTCACTGTAGATGCATTTTTTCCATACCTTGGAGACTGAAAAATGGCCTAATTAGGGTTCTCTTTTTTAGAATTTTCTTTTCACGTACCATATTAACATGCCAGTCCCCAGCTGATCGAAGAGCTTTTTCCCGTATCAACAAAATAAACGGGAAATACGATACAAACAAAATATACAAATGTAATTTATTCATTCCAGTGGCCATGATGATTTTTTTTTTCTTCTGTTAAGTTTGCACTTAGAGCTAATAAGGACTTAATATTACGTACACTTTTCATTCTTATTTGTTTATTTCGATTAGACTTGTGCACAATGTTATTTTAAGATTTTTGTCCATGAGAACTTTTTGTAAAAGGGTTCCGGCCATTCAATATTGTACAAATTGTTCTACGTTTTATTTAGATTTATGTGGAGAATGCAGGTTAATGGATGTTTACGGAGTTTTTTTTTCCAAAATTGCCCATTTACGTATGATTTGGGGACAGTATTATAAATAAACAACAGGAAAACAATGATTCCACTTTTTTTTTTTTTTTCGCATATACACCAATATTTTTCAAGAAAATCTATAAAAAAAAAAAATTGTCAATTTAAGGTCATTAAAAGTCGTCTACCGGCACCTGCCTTACCTCCTTTGTTTAATCCGAGTCTCTCAACACCTTCCTTCCTTGATTTCGCCCCCGTTGGGTTGTACAGCACAGATAATTAATCCACCAATTAAATGTTTCAAAGACCCAATCATGTCTGATTACATCCAAAAGGGATCGAAATGACAATCCTTTAACGGAAGCAATCTTCCCAACATGTCTTCCATTGATATGCTTAGTGTAACTTTAAGTTACGAGTCAGGCACGGGGGCTCCATCGAAGCCAGAGTCAAGTTAGCTTCTCAGAAGCTGGGCGAGATACTTTAATAATACACAACTGCTGACCCTGTATAAACCACCCCAAGTGCACCCCACTATTGAATTTAGTCTGGAGCCCCACAATATCAGAAAAAAACCCTTGACTCTTTACAGAAACTTGCAATCTTTAGAACACAGGCGTCAGGTGGGAATGCTGTCGTCGTTCTACCAGTATTTCAATGGAAGACACTGAGGAACTAGCGTCATTGATAGCGTGGTTGATTGGCACCGGTGCATGGTTAGAAACACGCCAAATGCCGCCCAACTCTTGTACACGGTTGCCATTTTTCACATGAGAATGTTGTTTCTACGACACATTCTTAAGTTCAACAGCCCGGCTGTGAAACGATTTGCCGGCCTCTGTGTTTCCTCCCTTCTACAACATGGGTTTCTTCAAAACCCAAGTTCACTCCTTCCTCTCCTCAAAGATGATAAAAGTCTCCTCCTGTGTGGAGTTAGTGTTAAATAAAGGAACTTTTGTAAATGTGTCACTTAAAATGAACAATGAAAATAAAAATATAACTTGGTTATTTATAATACTCTCCGTCGATGATACGATGTGTAATTACATCCTGTTTATCGCCACTTTACAAATATGTCTTTGTGTTCGGGTACGCCACCGTCATCATTTTATAAAATGAATAATGGTAAGAATGAATGTTTTGAAGTTAAATTTCCTTGATTCGCGTTGTTGAGGTGCCTTTATTCGATTGAGGCTGCGATTTGAAGAGTGAAATAAAAGCCTTCTAAAGAAATCCTTTCTTCGTTTCGGAGGCTGACTGAAGACACCAAATTAATGTAACTGAATCAGACTTGAAATTAAATTTATAATAATCTTCATTATCGTCGGTTTTTATGTAAAAAAAATTGTACCAAAGTTTGCGGCGGTATTTTGCTGTAACGAGGCACTAAACCGAGTCTTGAGACATGAACTGAAGCCGTCGGCTAAACGGCCGCTAGCCGACACGTTATCATAATTAATATTGTATCGGTATAAAGTAAAATGTTTAAATCGTTATCGTATTTTGCCAGATTTGACCACTCCGTTGGCGTCGGTGACTCTTCTTATGAATTAGACGGACTGTGACGTGTTTTTACGTCTTTTTCTCGACGGCGTTTAAATTGCCGTGTTTTAATCGTGGCCGTTTTGCACTTTGTATCTTTAAAACTTAATCGATAATACAGTGTACGGTTAATTAATTTAATTTAAGCACCTTTGTGGAGTTATTGTGTTCAAAACTGAGGTGGAACACTCGGTTAAACGGCGGGAGTGTACGTTGTTAGTTACTAAACCAATAAAGATAATAATTAAATGTAAGGAAAGCCACCAGACATAACAAAGACTGGTACACTAACTAAACTTGTAATAATATTTAGAAGAATTTGATCTCTTACATGTGTCATTCAACCAACCATTGTCATTAGTGCAACAGCCGCAGCTGCAAGCGAGCTCACCGCTGGCAACACGCCGAGAAACATTCCGTGTACTCGTCTTCTATCCCGCATCTCGCCAATTTCTTAGAATAATCGATATATCCCACCGTAACAATCGATATAATTCTACGGCAACCGTAATGACTGGGAATCTTACCAAAGGCTTATATTTGTAGCTCTTTGAAGGTTAAACGAATGTTGCAAATATTTAGAAAGAAAATAAAACACTTATCAATTAATGCTTTCAAATATTGAAAATAATTGTTTGTTGGCGGGGTTTGTCACGGAATATGAAATGGAATAGATTTGTTATTGTAAGT
This sequence comes from Halesus radiatus, assembly GCA_022606495.2. Taxonomy (NCBI): domain Eukaryota; kingdom Metazoa; phylum Arthropoda; class Insecta; order Trichoptera; family Limnephilidae; genus Halesus; species Halesus radiatus. The sequence goes on from JAHDVE020010371.1 coordinate 74,267, forward strand.
TTAAAGCTTGAGTCCTCCAAGAAACTACAGAGTTAATAGACTTGCCCTAAGTACGATTTCAACAGCTGGAGCTTATTTCACCCGCCGTCCAAGTTCGTTCGTTTCGCGTGATTTTGACTGCGGTAAGCAAATTACAAATATTTATAAAAAGGGTCAAACTAAATACTCTTAACAAAATGTTTGGTTTTACTAAACAGGCTGAACCTTTTTATAAATATATACTTATTTGCAGTTTTACTTAAATCGGCGGCACGCCTAGCTCGCCCCCTGCCCTTATTATTTTGGTTTCTTCCACTTACGTGTTAAGGCATCTCTATGTATTACTTGCTCTTTGTATGTTAGTTTTACAATAATATATTGTGTTTTTAAAAGTTTCCTGAAGGACTTGAGCTCTAAATCTACATTAATATTTTATTCCATTTCATATTCCGCTTATATACCCACCACCAAACAATTGATTTCAATATTTAAAAGCGTTACCTACTAAATGTTTTTTCTTCTAAAATATTTAAATTAGCGCCATCTGTGAGCGCGTATTACGTTTCGTTTAACCTTAAACAAAGTATTTGTATCACTGCAAACTAAATACTGCAAACCCTGTCCTAATAAAAACAGGCAATTTGATGACTGGATATGTTTTCTGGTTTTCACGGCCAAAAATATTTTCTTGACTAGTTTTTGGAATATTATGCCGTATTGCGCTTCCTCCTCATCCTTTAGCCAATGTTTCGGACAATGTTAAAAAGTGTCCATCAGGGCAGAAGAGCAGAGTGTGAAGTGTGTATTTATGTATGTAGAAGTAATACCGTGCTGCGCACATTAATCCTCTTCGAACCGGTATTTGTGTTTTTCACCGTTGAGTTTTGGTGTAGCTGTCAAGTACCGGATACCAAGAACTATTAAGACTAGCTCCGTCGTCCCTATTAATATTAATGGAGTTTTTGTGGATTTCAATTGCTTTCATAATTAGAAGCGCTCTATACGATTTAAGTCATGCTTCCGTAATTACATATTAATTCTACACATCTACCCTGATGATGGATACGGTAATGCTGTCTAAACGTCGAGGAAGGTAGAGGAAGCGCAACACGGTGTAATATCCCAAAAACTTTACCAGAAAATTTGATAACTGTTCGAATCAAATATTCATTGGGTTGTTGTTTTTACGTGATGTGATGTACATACTCACATCAAGTCACCATTTTATTGCAATTTGATGTCCATATTCCTATCAAATATAGTTTTTTTTTTAACAACCATTCCATATAACCTTATTTGTGTGGCCGTCACATATATGATCCACGATGTTTCACTAAAACATAATTTGTGTCAAAACGCGCCGCTGACTGTATCAGTATCAAATCTCTCTTTAATTACAAGCCGTTGCCAACTTAATACATGCGTATTGATATCAAGTACATTATATAACCGATCTGCCATTGAATTACCTGATGAGGAATAGTGGTGAGTGGAGTGGGCTTGCACGCGCATTGCCGTCATTCTTCGACCTGTATTTGTAAATATTTTCCCCATATTCCCGCCAAGACGGAAGTGAAGTCACCTTAGCATAATATGTCGGACTGCACTGTTGTATTTGTAAAACCCGAGCGCGCGTAATATTCGAACTTTTTTATAACGAAAATTAATTTTAAAAATATTGTAAATATTTTTTGGTACAAAAAAAATTATGAGATGTATATTGCGTGTCGATTTTTTATAGAATAATTGATTTCTACAGATATGGGATTTGGTAGCTAAAAATTAAAAAAAAAACCATGTACATTGTGTTTCATTTGTATTTTACCTTTGTACACCCATCCTTTCTAGGTGGATTGTGCCCATGGTCTAACTTACTGATGCTCTTTCTTGCACCAAATAGGACTTTTCAGCAATGGGCCCATTGCTATTATGAAATCAGATTCCTATTTTACACAAAGGAAAAGGGCATTTCATCAAAGTGGTTGCGATTATTCAATACATTAATTCCACTAAATAAGACTTCAGCGATGGGCCATTGCTATTATTCAATTTGATATCTATTTTACACCAAATAGGCCTTTTCAGCAAGGGGCCATTGCTATTGTTCAATTTGATGCCTATTTTACACCAAATAGGCCTTTTCAGCAAGGGGCCATTGCATCTATTATGCAATCAGATCTCTATTCTTACACCAATAAAGACATTTCAAAAGAGAATTGTTGCTTTTATGCATATTATTGTACCATCAAGGGCATTTCAGCAGAGTGGTTGCGATTATGTAATTTGATGCCTATTTACACCGATAAGGACATTTCAGCATATAGTTATTAGTTTTATATTATTTGATTCAAATTCTTATACCAACAAGGAGATTTCAGCAAAGCGTGGTTGCGATTAAGCAAATCGATGCCTATTCTTACACCAATGAGGACATTTCAGCACAGAGTTGCTTTTATGCAATTTGATCCGTATTCTTATATCAGCAAAGAGTGGATGCGATTATGCAATTTGATGCCCATTCTTACACCAATGAGGACATTTCAGCAGTTATTGCTTTTATGCAATTTGATCCCTGTTCTTACACCAATGAGGATCTTTCCATTATTAAGAGAGCCACTCCGTGTGCAGCAGCTTGTTGGGAGGGAGGGTGAAATAAACACAAAAAGATTTTGAACAATAATTTATTTTAAAATTTATACACAGCTTCTTGTTTTAAATCCTAAATTCCATATTATTATAGTGTTTCCCATTCACACGCCAATCAAAACACACATACCGAAAAAGCAACTTTTCATAGATTCAACAGATCTTTTTAAAATTTAAAAATAATTAATAGATACTACAAACCCTAAGATTTATAGGACATACCTTTTCACCAAGCGTAACTTGTGTTGAAAAGGGAGTACCGCCGACCCTGAGTATGGAACTCGGCCCGTCTGACTGCTAGCCAAGTGTCAATACAATATGTAATAATAAATAAAAGATCAGTGCTGTAAGTCCAAAACTGCCAGGTACCACCGCATTATGAACTAGGTAGTAATGACCTACAAATTATCATTAAAATAAATTTAAAATTTTACATACTAAGGCATCTTTACGACGGGAGTTAAAAAAAATTTATAATTGAAATAGAAATCTCACATGAAACATAAAAAGGTATCAGTCGCATTTGGATGCCGAATACCGGGACAATGCTTTAAATATTGAGCTAATGATACCTGTTTATTTTACGTCATTTTTATTGACATCATACTTCAAATTTAAGACTTACTAAATTATCCTCAATTAATTCCCATATTATTGGCTGCTATCTTTTTGTATGATTGGAAAGTTCTTTCAGAATATATTTGCAATGTAGATAGTGTCTCGGATATATCTATCCGATTTTTATTTATACGGAACATCTATTGACTTTTCTACAAGTCTAGAAAGAATATTCAATTTATTGAAGCTTATTAACCTCATTGTAATATTTAATCATTGAAGAAGACAATATTAACAAATCTCAAATGAAATATGAAGCAGACAATAAAAAGATATGCTAATATTCGTATTCTTAAATTTGATCGATAAAAATGAAGTAAAATAAACAGGTCTCATTGGTTCAGTGGTTAGAGTGTTGTCCCGGTAAAACGGAAGTCCTGGGTTCGATTCTCAGATGCGACTGACACCTTTTTATTTTCTATTTCATTTGAGATTTCTCAATATTATCTTTTTCAATTATTAAATATTACAATGAGATTTATAAGCTTCAATAAAATGATAATTTAAAAAAAAAACCCACACAAGTGTCTCCATTATTACGATCTCCGTATGCAGAATGGGAAACTCGTCGGTTCTGAACCCTGAAGTTGAAAATTCAATCCCGGCACAGGCGAATAAAAATGTATTATTTTTTTTGCATCTTGTTGATAAATCAAAAATTATTATATTTGCACCAGTTCCAATCATTTATTTAATCTCTAACAGTGATGAATTTCATAAAGTGGGTTGGAAAGTATCTGGCTATCAGATCTGATCATGAAATATATATATATATATGTGTAGTTTTTAACAGATTTTTCTATTCATGTTAGTCCTTAATCTAGCGGCAGTGTTGGAAACTAAAAACTGACAATTTATGAAAAGGGTAAAACATTTAGTAGGATAACATTATGTCTCTTAGAGGGAAGTCGAGCCCATTTTAAATTTTTTTTTTATCAATATCAATATTCACCTTCAAACGTAATTATACACATATTTTTTTTTTAAAGTTCGTTTTCATAGTTAGAATTTTTTAAGCGGGCAGAATCCAGGCGGAGGTGCGCGTGACGTCATCCGTACTGAACGATACCCGTCAGAACAACAATTTGTATGGAGATTTTTTTTTCTTCAATAAGGAATTCCAGTACATTTTTTTTATTAATGTTAACATATTAAACGGTTTATTTTTTTTGATAACATCAAAATTTCGTACCATAATTGATTTTTACGTTTGAATTTATGTATTTACTGTCAAAAACCGAGGAGCCGTACGATATATCAGCAGCTGGCAGCTATACCGTATGGCAAATCAAATTTTAAGTATCTTCCGTTTTTATTATTGTGACAGCTGTTTCGGCATTCAAGGTCATTTTCAAAATGTGGTTAATCCACATTGCACAACTTACTTATTTGATTTTATTTACTGTAGTTTAACGGGATAATCAGTGACGTCAGAATTAATAAACTTGCCCTAAGTACGATTTCGACGGTCGGAGGCAAAGGTCACGTAACACCCATTTTGGCACTAGCCTAGTTCACTGCCGTCCACATTTTTTTCGCGAGATTTTGACTGCAGCAAGCAAATTAAAAATCATTTATAAAAATGATCAAACTAAATATGTAAAAAAGCCAAACCGTTTACTTAAATTTCAGCACTCCTAGCTCGTCCCCCTTATTTTGGTTGTTTCCCTTGCGTGTTAGGGCATCTCTATGTATTATTTGTCCGTGGAGATAATGTATTGACGGCAAACGGAGGGACGGCCTCCGTGGTTGAATGGTTACGATCCTTGGCTACGAATCCGGAGGTTGCATGCGCAACAAAATTTTATTTGAATTATTTCACAATCATTCATTTCAAATAATATATATTATATTTGCAGCACGTTCCAGAGTGGTAGATACTGTCAGTATAGCCCTGGTGAAAGACCACATTTCAAATTGAAGCATTGCTTGAAATGGCTTTAGCCGTGTTTGGTGACCAGATCTGAATAGCCAGCTACTTCCCCACCTTCCTTCTTCCCCATCTCCTTCCCCCCACTACCTTCAGCATCACAACATACCCCAATTGGGGATGCCAGTCTCAATGACTCCAGACAATTAGGACTCTTGTGTACTCAAATAAAAACATTAATTATAATTAAAGCCCGTTTAAAGCGAAATTCAATAATTTGCAATAGTGGAATATATATCATCAAGTATAATTTATTACGCGCCAGATTCTACGAATGCTGCTTAACCTTTGATCGCTTGACAAGTGTTGTTACAATGCCGTACCTGCCGTCAAAAAATTTCCCTATGAAATTTGTTCGATTGCAACGTGATTCTGTATCGGAAGATATCGTGAATTTTTTTTAGTATTTTAATTCTCCCTACTAGGAAAATGATGCTTGTGCAGTGATGGAGGAATGAAACCGTGACACCCGGGCGGGAACCTGAGGCATTTGTACACTCTACACACTAAATGGTCATATTGACATTGTTTTGAATTTGTCACAGTTGAAAACGTAGACAGTTTGATATTTGGAAGATAGGCAGAGTCAACTTTAGGGTTCTATTCGGTCGGGCATTCTACTGCATAGATCAGATCATAGAATAGAATAGATGAGATGGGAACGCAATTTAACTAACCATCGTGTAATAATTTCTCCAGACTGTAGGACCGAGGAAAAAATTTCTCTGTCCATCCACTCTACTTGTTCAAACCATCTAAGCGTCCCTTTCTTAATCTTGATCACTAGGCATACATCGGCCTCGCATTCTTTTAAAATTTCCTCATTCGTAATGCGGTCGCACATGGTTTCGCCACGGATATCACTACCGCATTCAGCATGCTTTCGTCCCATCCTCTGCCAGTTCCATACCTCACTGCCACACGTCAGATTTGATATCAAAACTCCATTGTGGACCACTAGCCATTGTATTTATGTTAAAAGCCAACACTCAAAAATTTATATATAAATTCTATACAAGCAGTTACGAAAATGTCGACCGACTTAAGCATCTGATCATTGTGAACATGTTCCAACACAAATATTCTCAATGTCAATACAGCGAGACGAGCCACTCGCGACTGAGTGGCGAGCGCACTCCGGCCGGTTATCGGTTTTTTAGCAAACCCCTTTGTAAATGTTCACCATTCGGCACAAGATGTCAGTCAATGCACACGAGAGACCGTCGCGAGCGCATCTCGCGCAGGAGCTAATTACTTAGAGTAAGATTCTTAGGAAATGCTTGTGCTTTAAGTTTGTTACGTATGTTTTTAGTTTATTATTATTATATTTTGTAACTTAAGCTTAACTGTAAATTTAGGATAAAGTTTTGAATAACAAGCTCCCGTTAGACAAACTGCAAAAAAGTAGTTTATCGGGACTTTTCGCATAATATTTTTTTGTAAAATGTCTTAAATTAATAAAAAATATAAATAATGTAAGAATATATTTGTTTTTCCATTTTCATATTTTTCAGTTTTTGTTTTGTTACCCAAACACGTTTTATTTTCTTCTTTAAATAGCAGTACCAGATTGGAAGGAACGCAGCACACAACCTCTACGTCGGCCATTTCGACTCGGAGTATGGAGCACAAATATTCAGGTACCGTGAACATTGCTAGAGGTGAGTGAATATTCACAATGAGCGAATGCTCGAGTCAATCGCCGCCTTAAGGTTTCCGGTGAAAAATTTCTTAAACTGCAAATTCTAGATGAAATACAACATACTGTAAACTGGAACTTTTGGTAAAATGTTCAAAGAGGCCTTCGCTGGTTTTCAAACTGCATCTCTTTTAGACATTTTAGTGTGTATTTCATTGACGGGGGTTACACGCTCAGTCTGGCATCGGTTCAGTCCATGATCTCGATCGTGAAATGGTGATAGCAAACTGATGGACTGAATGACGATGTTACATGACCAGTGTTCTCGAGAACGCTTTCGTGGTGACACATTTTCCGCGGAAAAACGATGGATTACTATAAAGAAAAGGCTGTTAGTGCTATAATAATAATATTTAAATATCACTTAAGAACGCCAACAAAAGAAATTTTCAAATTTTTTGCAGTACCTAATATCCAAAATATCTATGCTAAGAATCTTTTAATCAAAAGGCCGAAAAAAACTGAAGAAACTAATTTTCAACACACAAGAGCGAACCAGAATGACATTATGAATATTCCTAAATTTAAAACTGCTTTTGGACAAATGAATTATAAATATCTCTCCACTAAGCTATATAATTCAATTCATAAAAAAAGGCAAATGATTTCAAAAATCAAATCAAAACCTGGCTCAAAGAAATCAAAGTTTTTAAATAAAATCTAGTCCGCCTCAGCACAGGAACCCCTAGTGAGGAGGACTAAGAAAAACATTGCAAATTGTCTTATTAGCTTTGTAAAATTTTATTAACTAAATTAAAAATCATGCATTGAAACTAAATAAAAAAATTTAAAAATCTGTTAACCCGGTTCATCAGACTGTCAGTCAGCGCCTTTGAGGTGATTTTTCACATAAACGAACGGCACTATAAAAATTATTAAATTATTATATCAGTTTGAACTGATGCCAGACCGAGCGTGTAACCCTCTTCGTAGAATTTAAAAAAATAGAGTGTAAGAATGTTATTCACAGGAAGCAATAAACATTTTTCTAACTACCCGTAAAGAAGTTACATATAAATAAAGAAGTTACATATAAATCTTCACTAGTATTGCTTGTATTACAAATTTAGTGCCATTTTGAGTGCTGACTCTTAATTCAAAACTGTATTTTACCAACAAAGATAATACTTAATTTTACTTGCTTTCAAAATATCAAACACTTTTCACATGTCAAAGACGTGTAAAACGGTATTGAAAGTGACCGTGCAAGAAAAACATACAGTAATCGACACATTTACACGCATTCACACAATTTTACTAATATGTTACAATAATTTTTTACTGGCGACACCACGCCAATTTACAAAATTAAAAAAATGATTGATAATTGGGGCGGCGCAATTCTAAAGTGATCCGACTCCAAAATTGCGATTTTTTTTTTATTATCGGTGAAATCTAGTTTCAAACCTCTAAAACATAGGTTACCAACAAGAGTTGGAGAGATCCAAGGGGGCGGTGGTCGCCTCAAAGGCAAATGGAGGTCGGTGAAGGGCTGAAAAATGAGGGACGAGGGCATCAAAAATATTTCAAATTTGTCATAGTTACAATATTGAAAGATTGAAAGTTTTTTTGTAATTTTCCTTACAGTGTTATAACACCTAATCTGGTTTCTCGGAACCTGTTGTCAGGTGAACAATAATGTACTACATAATATAATATGTAAATAAATATTTATCAAGAGCTATCATAATGGAGAACAAGGGTGATGAGAAGATGATGTCGGGGTATGGAGTCCACCGCGGAAATGATAGTTATTATCTCTCAGTCACAATGTACATAGATTTCATTGACGGTCTCCATGGTTACGATCCTTAGCTACGGATCCGGAGGTTGCGGGTTCAAATCCCGCCATGCGCAAGTAAACTTCATTAATTTGTCTTGTTTCACAATTAATTCATTCAAAATAATACATATATGGTATATTTGCACTCATTCCAGAGTGGAATCTATATTTTTTAACTTTTTCCGAAATAAATTAAATTGTCATATTTTTACAATAGTTTTTTAAAGAAAAAAATATCTTTAGGTCTAATCATCTCGAAATCAACTTTGATGGAGTTTAATCACTTTAGAACTGAGTTCCCCAATTTAGCAAGCACCTTCAACAAAACCACGTGACCAGATCTGAAAAGCTAACCATTTCGCTATCTCCTTCCCCTCCCCGCTCCCTTCATCCCGACAACATACCCCAAATTGCGGACGACATAGTTCCGCTAGTTCTGGACAGTCAGAACTCTAATGCGGTAATCAGATGAAAAATAAATTATACAAATCAAATCTGAATTACGCCTATATGGTTCCGGAGGCTTAAAAGATAAATGTTCAAATATTGTGTACTTTTAATTTATAATGATAAAGCCCTCGAGGTGATTTTTCACAAAAACGGCGCTATACAAATTATCCAATTATTATTAATAATTGGCAATATAAATAGTTCTAGCCCATGCAGACATAATTAATTTATCATAATATAATAAACCTTAGAGAATAGACAATGGGCTAGGTGCATGTGAGGTGTTATTTAGAATTTTATCTAAGCGCGTCGTACGCGGACGCCACGACAATTGGGTAGCGCTCGGCCGTGCTGTGTACGCGGGTGTCATCACAGTTGCATTGCGAAGTTTTGGCGTCGATAAAGTCGGAATCTTGTCGTCTATAATTATTAAATATTCATAATTTCATTATGCTAGCGAGAACTATAAGATTTTTTTAAATAACATTATGTTTATATCCTGAAATTGCAATTATTCGTGGCCGGTCATATGGTTCCCAATTATAGTAAACATTTAAAACTTCCCACCAATCGCCCTGCCGACTCGAGAGCCTGCGCAGTTGATGCACTGAGTTTTTACCGAGCATTCTATGCGTCGATTACGTGAATTTATTTATATTAAGGACTTGTTTAATTTATTCAAAGCTCTTTGTTGTTTTACATTTTGTAAAGAAATATCTCATTATAATGGTAATAATGTTATATTTTGTGACGCGTTAAAGTGTTGATGAAATAGTTAATCTACACTGTGTCCGCAATCACTTAAAGCATAATGTCAGTTTATCTTTATTTGTCTTTCATTGTTGTAAATACGCACGTTTGGAACTCTTTTAGTAAGGAATAATAATCTCTGTCTATCATCAGATCCAACTAAATAGATCATTTTTAACACTGGTATTTATAGGCTATACCGTGAAACGGTAACAATGAATAAATGCCGCGTACGGGGGCCTCTAGAATCGAAATTTTACTCGTTTAATGAGTTTAAAAATAGAGAAAAGCGTAGTGGAAATTTTCTGTGTTTTTTTATTTTTATGGTTATCTTATTTCAAATTTAAACATTTGAATTAGTGCTTAAAACTGTTGAAAAATCAACAGTCCCAATGTTGGCGTTGAATCAGCAAAATTTCGATTTTCGTTTTTTTTGTCTTAAACTATCCTATTTATTTTTTATTTTTTAATGCTCTAAATTTTGCTTTTTGAAATAAAAATGATCAAGGATGATGCATCCGGCAATGGTGTACACAGAGTTTTCAATCAGGGTCTTCTTTAGTCGCTTCCTCATTGCTGAGGATCGTGACCCCCACTTCAATCTCCCTTGTGTGCAAGGCTCCTCCACTCCTCGCAGTCCTAAGCTGGGTGGAGAGCCAAGGACACCGACGTTCCGGATATCTGCAAGATTTGGTCGCTCCAACGCATCGGTGACTTTTCTCTGCTTTTCCTGCCTTCCACTTTGCCAGTGACCATGAGTTTCTCCAGGTTGGGGTTCTCATGTCCAAAGAGTCTGGGGATATGCAGTAGGCAGACAGTTGATAACCTATTGTGGATACCAAGCTCTTCCAGAATTGACGTATTTGTGCGCCTGGCTGTCCATGGAATCCTAAGCATTTTCCTCCAGCACCACATTTCGAGGGTGCAATAGGAAAAACAGTGAATTAATTGAAATTTAAAAAACTTACCAAGAAAGTGAAGTGTTAAGTTTTTGCTAAGAATGGCTAAGCTGTTGGCTTCAGCCGAAGTTTGTTGGGATAACCTGCCACATCAAATATACAAATAACCGCTTCATTTATACATATTACAAGCTATGTAATTACTGAATACATAAAAAATATATATATAAATTACAAATGCACAATTGCATGAAAGAAAGCCAATATGATAATTATTTCGTTAGTAAAGTTGTACTAATCAATAGAGCTACCAACAGATAGCACTGATGGCTACATTTGTAATTTATACCGAAAGGCATTGCCTTTTGTGACAGTAAAACAAACGAGTCTTATCTTGAATGCACATTGCGCACACATGTACATTTTTATGTTGAATACTGTCAACGTTTGAATTAGACATTTTGCATACTTAGTTCCTGCTTTTGACATGTTATAACAGGGAGCGAGCGGCAGTGCGATTTGTAGCTGGAACTTTGCCCGTATATTTGAAAGTATAAATAGATTTCTTGCAATATTTTTATAAATATTAATGTGAGTAAGGTAGGATAGGCAGTGCTCATGTGTCTATAGCAATCAACACCTCTGGTATCCAGCGTAGAAGCCGAATCTAACATTGTTTTCCCTCTCCTGTGAACCTCGCATAATGCAGATTCAACAGCTTACGTTGGGGCCATCGAAATTGTCATTTTTTAAACCGCCATACATAGTTTGTTATGGCCAAAAAAAAAACACAGAAAAGTAACTATTTTTTTCCCTATTTTTAAGACTAAAAAATGTATGTACCTAGCCCATTGTTGTGTAATTTTTTTATAAACCTAACTGATTTGACAGTTTTTACATCAGACACCGTTTTTGCACAAGGCATGTTTTTGTATGTAGCATATTTTGCACGAGACGTGTTTTTGTACAAAGCATGTTTTTGTATGTAGCATATTTTGCACGAGACGTGTTTTTGTACAAAGCATGTATTTTGTAAGAAGCATATTTTGCATGAGACATGTTTTTGCACAAAACATGTTTTTTCACAAGGCATGTTTTTGCATGAGACATGTTATTTTTACACAGTGGCCGTCTGTAGAGAAACTGCCACAGAATTACATCCAAATTTAGGTTGTTTCTTGTTGCATTAATCTAGGCTCCAAATTATCTATGGAGAATAGTTAGATAAAAGAATATAAAATATCGACAATTTGTTAGTTTAACTGATGCATTTTCCATCAATATACGCATAGGCAGTCCCTGTGGTCTAGTGGTAAACACACTTGATTTTCCATTGGAAGTAGTATTTATAAATGAATAAATTATGCAAGAATGTTGAATGAGATAAAGGGACGTCTAGACAGACAACTACGGCCGTCGATAAAAAAAAAAAGAACTTATATTGACATCAATCACATCAGGATTCAGAATAATAGATATGTAATTATATATGTATGATTGTGAATAAATGTAACATGAATAAAAAAATTGCTAATTTAAAGGGCTGGATGTTGTAATAAGTCGATACATAAAATTTTAAGTTTGAGGCAACAAATACCATATTATTATAGTAGAACCACGTTAATTCCAAATTCCCACGTAATTTTATCTCTACAACAAGTCGGATTCAGATTTACGAAATTATTTGATAAATTTTCGGACAAATCGAATTTGGAATGATAATAAAAAATTCTGGGGATTTTTTTTCTCCGTTATTCTCCATCCAATGATTTGGGCCATATATTATGCCTACATAGGTAATTAACTATTCTCCATTCAATGATTTGGGTCATATATTATGCCTACATAGGCAATTAACTATTTTCCGTTCAATGATTTGGGCCATATATTATGCCTACATAGGTAATTAACTATTCTCCATTCAATGATTTGCGTCATATATTATGCCTACATAGGCAATTAACTATTTTCCGTTCAATGATTTGGGCCATATATTATGCCTACATAGGCAATTAACTATTTTCCGTTCAATGATTTGGGCCATATATTATGCCTACATAGGCAAATAACTATTTTCCATTCAATGATTTGGGCCATATATTATGCCTACATAGGCAAATAACTATTCTCCATACAATGATTTGGGTCATATATTATGCCTACATAGGCAATTAACTATTCTCCGTTCAATGATTTGGGCCATATATTATGCCTACATAGGCAATTAACTATTTTCCATTCAATGATTTGGGCCATATATTATACCTACATAGGCAATTAACTATTCTCCGTTCAATGATTTGGGTCATATATTATGCCTACATAGGCAATTAACTATTTTCCGTTCAATGATTTGGGCCATATATTATGCCTACATAGGCAATTAACTATTCTCCGTTCAATGATTTGGGCCATATATTATGACTACATAGGCAATTAACTATTTTCCGTTCAATGATTTGGGTCACGAGTTTGAATTGTATGCCTATATTTTCAATTAATGATATTCACCTATAATTTTAACATTACTATGATACGCATTTAACATAGTATATACATGGAATGTATTTAAAGTAGCTATAAATAATTAAAGTTGAACGTCTTTAGAGGAAACAAACAACTATTCGAGAGGCATTATAATTCAGTACAAGCTCGGTAATCCAACAGTTCGGTAAACCAAAGGCTCGGGAATCTAATAGCTCTGTAATCCAATAGCTCGGTAATTCAAGAGCTCGGTAATTCAAGAGCTCGGTAATCAAACAGCAGAGTAATTTAACAGATGATAATCCATTTCAAAGATAATCCAATAGTTTGGTACATAATCTAATAAAGATAATTAATTAGCTAGGTAATCCAATTAGAAGATAATCGAATATTTCGGTTATCAAAAGCTCGGTAATCCAATAATTCGGTAATACAATAATTCGGTAATCCAATAGCTCAGAATTCCAAAAAGTCAGAAATGGAATTAAAAAGGTAATTAAAAATTGGGGCAATTACCTAATTTTCAATCACTGTAAATTTAAATAGGAAGTAATTTATACAAATTTAAATAATTTCTAATTTTTGCCTAAATTAGAAACCACGTTATTTTTATTAGAGTTTCACTTTATCGTGTATGTATCTATTTTTTAATTCAGATCTAGACAACAAAAGATCACGTAAAGAGAAAGCCGGTGTTCTCTCTAAAAAGTATGACTTGACCATAAGAGAAAAGGAGATAGAACGAGTTTTATGAGAACTCTCATTTGGTGACAGATATGGCACAACTTGACCCGAGTGGATTTCATACAAATGTCTGATTTGAGCACAAATTACATTCTTTTTATATGATTTCGATAATCGATTGGGCTTTTGGTTTTTGTGTCGGATCGTCGAGCTTGTACTATATGTTACATTTTTAACAACAGTAAGAAATATTACAATAGAGGATGGGTGTAAGCAAATTTTATCAAGGCGCAATAGCTTTCATGTGTAAAAGTAGAAAGTTTTTCCACACAAATGCTGTACCTCATTTCATATGTTCAAACGTGATGTCTAATTTCAATTGATAAGCTTTTTAAAATATCTGGTGGAATTCAAAGTCTCAAAATATGTATATTTCATTTACATCGGGAGACGTAACAACAAGATGTATGAGAATTATATTCTTTGTAGCATTCATTATAGGTTGTCATTTAAATTCGATAAGTACAATAACATACATCGTCTTTCAAACGACACGTCAGACAAAATACGGATTGCATCTAAAATCCAGTCAGAAACAGATATCGTCACAAGGAGCACACGACAACTTTATACGAACTGGCAAACATACAAACAGTACATAGAGAAAAGAGTGAGACTAATCATTATTGTTACCTAGTAAAACCCTATAAGAATAATTTACATTATCGCATTTCAAAATCAGCTCACATTAAAAGAAAACATTACATCGCGGGTGACGAAGGATCCAACAGAAATAACCAACACAATCAATCGATCGAACTTTCAATCAATCGACCGATCGATCGAGACATTCTAGAAAAATATTTACTGTCCGGTCCGGCGGCGGTTTCAAATATTCCCCGCTCCGGAGCCGTAGAACGCCGGAAAGCTGCTTCCGCCGCCACCCGTGCCGCCAAACTGGAAATTAACCGGAGTCTTCGGCGAAGCACACTGGTACACGAAGAAGTCGTCGGAGCCCTGGAGGTGGGCCCGGTTCAGACTCGGTTCCGAGGCACTCCGGGTTATCTTGGGCAGCGCCCTCAGCATGCCCTCCAGCGAAGTGAGGATCTGCCGGAAGAGCGGCCGGTCGTCCCGTTCGAATTTGATGCAGTCCTCGGTGAGGCGCTTGAGCGCGCGCGGACAGTCCGAGCGCAGCTTATTCAGGTCAGGTCGCAGGTAGCCTCGCCCCACCATGAACAGGATCTAAATAGAAAATATAAGTTCGTTACAATGGTGACAATTATACAGGATACAGGGTTACTTTAACCAACCAA
This sequence comes from Halesus radiatus, assembly GCA_022606495.2. NCBI lineage: Eukaryota > Metazoa > Arthropoda > Insecta > Trichoptera > Limnephilidae > Halesus > Halesus radiatus. The sequence continues at coordinate 89,502 of JAHDVE020010371.1, forward strand.
TCCCGGGCTTATTTATTATGTAGATGGCATTTTTATTTATTTTTCATTTTGAATTTCATTCAAACATTACTTATCAATTAAATGTACATTAACTCATCGTTATCCTCCCCTGACACCAAAATATATATAAACACCGCAGTTTTAGTAATGCATGTAACATGGAACTGGCCGGTTATTTCAACGAGGTGCCTACACCGGCTGCCGAACACTTTTCGCCATAGATATCATATTTCCGCAGTATTGCCCGGCTACTGTACGAGTCGGTTTTGCGTTCGCAACTCATTGTTATCCTCCCCTGACACCAAAATATATATAAACACCGCAGTTTTAGTAATGCATGTAACATGGAACTGGCCGGTTTTTTCAACGAGGTACCTACACCGGCTGCCGAACACTTTTCGCCATAGATATCATATTTCCGCAGTATTGCCCGGCTACTGTGCGAGTCGGTTTTGCGTTCGCACCCAAATTCGAAAAAATACGATGGAATATTTCAATTATTTTTAACAGAATTAAAGAAAAAACTACACACATGAGAATATCGACCCCTCCCGATGAGAAACTAACTACAAATAAATAAATGGAAGCTTTAAAGATCATATTAAATTTTCTCCACATTGATTAATTAAGTTAACGTTTGAAAGGAGAATTTACTTTTTTATTACTTATGCGATTGTTAAATAATTCCGCATTTTGAATAGGATTTCATATTTTTAAGCAATCATTGTTATCAAATTGATTGTCATTTTATCAGCGTGCGACAGTTGATGAAAGCGACACGTCTTCCTGCCGAAAGCCGGCGCCGGCGATACCCCCAGTCTGCTTTTCACCGGGACGGTCTTGGGTGAGTACAGGCTGCTGTCTGCTTTATTATTATTAACAGTTAGTATTAAGGCAGAATCGCTGCGGATGCATTCATACCTAATTTAACAATAAGTCAATCCTTTCTTCTTTCCAAATGAGAATCCAATGGACCTTTAAATTGACTAATGTTGGTAGCATCGATGACATGTTGTGGAAGTTCGTTCCATGCTTCCACTACTCTATTTCCTAGGATTGGATGCTAAGGCAGATTTACATTTGTGTTGGTGGTGAAGATTTCTCGAATACCAGGACAACTATAATGTGAAGATAAATTCTAAATCAAGTCATCATTTTCTTCTAATGTTGGTAATTTTAATTCCTCGATTCTATCTTCATAGAGCTGGTCTTTCAAAGCTTTTGGTATTTTTGTGAATCGTCTCTGTACCCTCACTATTAAATTTACATATACCCTTGGCAAAATATGGACTCCATATTTGGAAAGCATATTCCAGGAGAGGTCACACACATATGTTTTTTGTATATTTTTAACATGATATTTGGTGTTAGATCGAGAAAGGCTTTCCTGATTAAGTATGTTATTGAATTTGTTCTTTTGGCGATCCCAGCGATACGCGATTCCCATTTCAAGTGTTGTTTCAACTCCTAGGTCTCGTCATAGCGTCACTGCTTTTAGAGGTGTTCCATTAAATTTGTATGCAAGCTGCAGATTAGATTTTCCAATATGTAGAACAGTGCATTTTTCAACGAGTTTTAAAAGTCAATCATTTGTCCATTGATATATGTATGTGCATTTTGCAGTTAGTCATGGTTTGCATATGGATTGCTAACAGGTTGAAACTGGTTCAGTCTACCAATAAAAAGCATTTGATTTCCACCTAAATTAGATGCCTTCTCTAAGTCGATAAAACCAACAAATATCGTCATTTGTAGTATGAAGAGCTAGTCAGTGGTCAGTAGTGCCTCTATCTGGTCTGAAGCCGCACTGTTCTTCTTATATCTTGCACTTTGACACTCTGCGACACCTTTTTTCTAGGATTCTAGCGTAGACTTTTCCCGATTGGCTAAGGAGTGTGATTCCTCGGTAGTTGAAGCATACTTTTTGATCCCCTTTTTTTTAATATCGAGGTTATAATTCCTGTCCTCCAGGCTTTCAGGGCCTTACCGGTTCTCCAAGCTACAGAAAAAAATTGCACTAGCCAACTGAGGCCCAGATCACCGAGAGCTTTTAACACTTCAGACCGTATATCATCTCTTCCAGATGATCCAGAAGGAGCAAAACATCGAACCACTGCAACTCTTCATAGAAAAGTGTCAACTGAGGTGGCCTGGGCATGCATTATGAATGCCAGAAGGTCGTATTCTAGTGCTATTTCAGAGGGAACACATCCAGTGGGCCGCCCCGGAGGTGGAAGAAGGAACTCCAGAAGCTGTGAGGGCCTACTATTGACGAATGCCGTTGACGTAGCACAGGACAGGGACGCCTGGAGGCGCCTTGTCGATGCAATGGGTCCCTGACCCGAGTTGGACAACAGGAAGATCTATGTATGAATTTCCATCACGAATTGACAGTTTCAAAAATTACATTTATGACTCCCTGGGAGGATTGCAACATTTGTGTGCGTGAGGTGTTTATTTGTGTTGTTGGTGTTATTTACCTGGTCCTTGTTGTTGATGTTGGCATATGGCAGTTGTCCGGCCAACAGCTCGTACAGCACAACTCCAAAGGCGTACACGTCGGACTGGAAGGTGTACGGAGTGGACTCCTGCATGCGGATCACCTCCGGGGCCATCCACAGGATGGAGCCCGTTGGCTGGTGCGACTGCTGCGACCCTGGGAATATAATAACACATTATAATTATACCACAAATACTACTACTTGAGTGTTGAAGACAATTTGGAAAAAAGCCAACGTAAAATGGTCATCGTCAAATATTGAATATTAGGAAGTAACACCGACCTTGACACAAACACAACTTTTTTTTAATAAATAACTAACTTTTTAATTTGAGAGGAGGGTATGGGTACAGTTGCCCCGCAAACCATTTATTGGATAACAAACACATCTGCCATAGGTCACCCCAGTGGTTCACTACGTTTGGTGACTTAGCAGGGGTGCCCAGGTTCATGGGGTGAGCTTCAACCAGGTCTTGGCGGCAGATGTGTCTGCCCAACTGCGTGGCAGGCCGGATCGGGAGATGCCGGTTGAGGGAGACCCCTTGACCTCTCCAGCCGGACTCACTCAACCCATCGCCTCGCACCGCAATGGGATGGATGGATTCATACATCTGTCACTCCAGGACACACTGACCCCCAGATTACTACCCACCCCTAATACCATGTCCTTTCCAGAACTTCCTCTCGTTCCTTTTGCTACTAAAAAACCTCCACACAGCATCCCCAAAGATGACATAAGTCCTAAGGTAAATTATTTTCCTCAGGGTCTCCTGTGTGAAGTTAATTTAAAATAAATAAAAACTAACTAACCATGACGCCGTTTTTCACCGCAGGGGTAGGCAGAGAGAACGGCCAGCCTAACAACTCGATCTTGCCATGCATTCATACATCGTCGCATGTATTCTCTTGTTATTTTGACTTAGCGCAACTGAAGTACTTATTTGATTCACTTGATCGTTCCATGTCTTCCTCGGGCATCCCGGGCTACTTCTTCATTCAGATTCGCATCATATATTCTCCTTCATTCCTTTGTTCGTTCATTCGCTCTACATGCCCAAAGCATCTAAGCCAAATTCCATCTTATACCCTCCATTACCTTAGTGAGTAGACTTAAGTATAAGTGTCGCTAGCACATTAACCGCCCTACCCATACGAACGTATGTGATAAGGCCGCTATATTGTCGCCCGAACACAACAAGTCATATCCCATACGTTCAGGTAAAAAAAGGTAAACCCAAAACCCACAAAACATTCGTATACGTCAAGTTTGTTCCTGCGTCGTCTCGTTTAGTATTTCGAGGTCAGCCGAAGCCAACGGATGTGTTGGGGTACTTTCGTCTATCCCATACAAGTTACATCACTAGTCACACGTATTGTTATTGCGAAATCTAATGAAAAAAACCCGATATTTTTTTGTATACATTTTGAATAATATAACCCAAAGGACGGGTGGTTAAACACAGTTTACAATTCTGTGAAATAAAAATAAATAAAAGCCCTAAAGTAGCAATAGGCAGCCCGCTCACTGGGTAAAGAAGATTATCTCCACATTTATGCACCTCTAACCACAGTTGACAAAGGAAGAGGGAGAAATGTTCCCTGGCACTATACACAAAATTTTTTACAATACGATATATATATATATATGTACTGTTTTATCAATAACTACATCCAAATGTTGATGTAATTTTGAGAATTGGGCGTTAAAGGCATCTAGCGTTGTTTCCAATGGCTAATTATATTTTGATACAGAACAGCCCGGCTTGTTTGGCTGTAGGGAGTGGAGAGGGGTAGGAGATGGAAAAAGGGAAGGTGGGGAAGTAGTGCTACAGTCTGTTAATGCGTGAGGATCTTACCTGACCAGCGAACCTTGGCAGTGGCCAGCCCGAAATCTCCAATTTTCACCGACAAGTCATCGTGCAAGAATATGTTGTTAGACTTCAGGTCCCTGAAACAGAAAAAAATACACTGTTAAATCATTTGATCCGATTCAATTATTTAGAACCGGTGAATGGAATTCGCTGGGTTAGCGACCGCCGGCTGGCTGTCACCTGGATGTCAGCGAATTTTAGTAAATTTCTAAGATCGCAATAAGGCAATAAAAAATAACCATTATGAAATTGATATCGCGGAAAATATCATATTCTTTCAAATTTCAAATATTATTTGGTTATCGGAATTTAACAGACGTGTCGGTGAGCATCGTGATCTCATTTTTCATTTCCTCAGTTTTACACATTTTTCATAGTTCCCTTAAAAACTATGAAAATGAAGTTTTACTGTATTTAAAGGGGGCTACAAACTATAACAAGTTATAAAGTGCCCCTGAGGTGATTTTAGTCATTAAACGGCGATACAGAAAAATTGACCATTTTAAGATTATATTTTTAAAGTTACACCTTTTAAGCCATTTTGGTGCAGCCAATTTAAACAATTGAGTCTTACCTATGTATGATGTTCTTGGCGTGCAGATAGTCCATGCCTTGCGCCGTCTGGCGGGCGATCTCAATCAGCATCAGCAGCTGGAACTTGGTCTCGAAGACATGCAGATGCTTGTAGAGGCTGGAGCCCTCGCACCACTGCGTCACGATAGCCAGTGACGGCTTGGACACGCAGCCCATGAACAGCAGGATGTTGCAGTGGCGGGTCTTGCGCAGCACTGCCACCTGTGCAGAGAATAAGTAATCATTAACTTTTAATGAGTCGAAATTACTCATCGGATATGCTAAATTTGTATCCGTTGAATGCCGGCGTATCCGATCGGCAATGTCAAAAAATAATTTCTCTGAATTTAAATAGCTATTCTAGGGAAACTACTTCTGATAGATATATATACAATTAAATCTTTGATAATTACTTTGTTTAAAACTATTGTATTTAATATGTAAATATCTACATGTTTCAGGAGCAAAGCTCCCCTCTTCAAGATAAACAATTTACTTACAGTAGATATTTACATATTAAATACGGTGGTTTTAAACAAAGTAATTATTATTGAACTAACAAATATGACTCCACAAAGCTATTTTACATCATTTGAAAAAATAAGGAATAGATATATATACAATTGTTATAAATTTATAAACTCATTTAGACTGTTAGACAAACACATTTACACCGTTTGAAAAACTACTAAAGGGTAGTTTTATCAGGACTTTTTGCCTTATATTATGTAAAATATCTTAAATTAATAAAAATATAAAAAGACGCGGTAAGACGCTACATTTTACAAAAACATCACAAAAAAAAAATTACCTCGTTCTTGAAGGCCTGAAGCTGGGCAGCCGATGGAGTCTTCACATTCAGGGTCTTCACCGCTACGGGGCCGTGCCAGTGGGCCTTGTACACCGTCCCGAAACTGCCAGACCCTGGAATACAACATAGACGGGATAAATACATGAAATAAAGGGCTAACAATAGACACTCAACTAGAAGGGTTTAATTTTTGTCAATATATTGTCAATTTTAACATCAAAATGTCAGAATAAATACGACATGTGAAATGACGACATACATTCCTATCTGTCATTCATTTCATTCAATGCACCAAGAGTTTTTTTTAAATATTTTGTTGGTTTAAGACTAAAAGGGATCAAAATGACAATCTAGTCTCCTTCAACAAAAACAATCTTCCCCACAAGCCTTCCATCCCCATGCTTGATGCAATTTTAAGTGAAAAACTCAGGCACGGAGGCTCCGTCGAAACCAGAGAAGTTGGGCGCACTGTACAGGGCCCGCAGACACTTTAGTACACAACTGCTGATCCGGCACAAATCGCAAGTGCACCCCACTGTTGAATTTGGCAGTCGCCTCTGATCTGGAGCCCCAAAATACCTGAAGTACACGCTTATCTGTGGAGAAATGGACGGTCCGTCTGATAGATGGTCAGGTGGGAATACTGTCCTTGTTCCAACAAGATTTAAATGGAAGATACTGAGGAACTAGTATCATTGATCTCTTCGGCACCGGTGCACGGTCGGGAAATGTCTTAGGTTTTGTTCGGTTAAAGGTTGTTTGGTTGATCTACCTATCCGTGGCCCGATGAGTATCTCCTCGGCGTGTATGACCCAGTCGTCGAGGCTCTCACGCGGCGACAGCAAGTTCTTGTTGCTCTCGTCGGCAGAGCGGGCACGCGGCCGCCTCGGGCGCAGTGAGCCCGTGGGCGAGGCCTGCGTGCTGTGAGCGGCGCGCGGGGCGCCGGGGGGTGGCGAGGGCGGCGGCGGAGGACCGGCTGCACGCACCGTGGCGCGGGAACTGTCGTACTGAAATTAATACAGGTTATTATTGCTAAGGAAATGATTTAGATCCGGTTTAGTCTAGTCCATGGTCTCCGAGAGAACCCTTTATAGTAGAAAATTACACATACAGCAAATCACGAAAAAGCTGCAAAGGTGTTTGAAAGTTGATTGATTGAGATACGAAGTGTGTGTAAGAGTTAGGTACCTGGAGATTCATGCGTTTGGCGGCGTGCTGGTGCTCGGCCAGGGTGACGGGTCGCACCATGTTGATGCAGACGTTGGGCGCCGAGTTAGAGCGGTCCTGCTGGTTCAGCGATCTGGGGTGTCTGCAATCAATCAATCAATCCATCAATACATACATTTATTCATCAATCAATCTATTCAGATATCTGTCAATCAACCAAACTATTCCGTAATGCATCAATCTATTCGGTAATCCATCAAGGCATTAATCTATCTGTGTAATCTAATAATCTATAATATTGAACCTGCGACATCCGGATTCATAGCCAAGGATCGTAACCACTCAACCACGGAAACCGTCAATTGTTGTTTTGAATGTTTGTTACTTTAACAGAGAAAAATATACAAGGCGGAGATATAAAATAAATAAATATTATTCATATAGTCGAAGTTGGTTACAGCGATCACGACAATAGCGAGATCACAGCTATAATGAACAATTACCCTGGCTTATAAATTTTATCAAGAAATGTGTATATGTTTATTTAATAAGTAATACTGTATTGTAAGTAATAATATATTGATATTATATTAGAGGGGTTGGTATGTGCAATGCGCATATGATTTTAAAAAAACCTATTTCTGATATAACGAATAAAAAAGGCAAGGAGCAAATTTAGTCAGTCCCCTCATGCTCGTCGTAACCAAGTTTGACTGTATTAATTTAAAGTAAAAACAAAAACGTACTAAATACTAAAATTCATTTATAAAACAAGATTAAAAAAAAAAATTATGTGGAGATACTAACTTGTTGTTTTGCGGAGCCATCTGCTGGTATTCAAAGTTTGGCGGGAAGTGAAGTATGCCGGCCTGCGTCTCCGGATTCTGCGCCAGGAGAGCTGCATAATACGTGTCCGTCATTCGCACCTGCGGCAAAATAAATGTATACACATCAGTGGCGGTCGGTGACTTTTTCTAGAAGATATGCTGGAGAATAAGTATATACCTGATATCAAATTTAATATACAAAAACTAGCCCATGAACAAGATGCAATTACTGACACAAACATCCCCACCCCTACAGTTCTCCGGACAAGGGGGTTCATTTTGCAAAAAATCGCAAGTAAATCAGTCAAGTAGATTTTTAGTCTATAGCGGATACGCCTACGAACATTACACCAATAAATTGTGTTATATTGAGCACATAAACGGGGAATTGGAGAATTTATCCTAAGATTGGTCCTGCATGCCGGCAAATCAATTTGTCGGGTTAGTCTTAACGGTATGTGGATTTTTATAAAATTGATGAGCTCTAGCCAGTCTAGGCCATTATTCATCATTTTAAACAATAAGTTATGTACGTATTATGGTATAGTCTTGTTACCTGGTGACACATGCTGGGCACCTTGTCAGCGCAGCGCTGGTGGAACTTGTAGTTGCACTGGCTGCAGTAGAATCCGGTGAAGAGGAGGCGGCGGCAGCACTCGCAGAAGGCCAGCGTGAAGAAGGTCTTGCGCATGAACTGATGGGAGATGTGCGACATGATCGGCAGCTTGTCCAACGTCCTCACTGTGACCTGACAACATAACAACATATTTATCACTGACATCAGAATTAATAGACTTGGCTGGAGTTAACAGTCGAGTTAGTAAATATAATTTGTTAAAAAACAAACAACAAATGTTTAAAATAATTAATAAAATCAGTATTGTAAATCTTGATGTATACAAAATAGATAAAATGCATCAGTGTTGCCATTGTAGGGTGTTTTTTAACCTCAACTTGAATTAATTTACCGATAGTAGGTCATGCTTCGGACATTGATAAATAAACGTCAAAAGATAAGTTTATTCTACTGATACGGTCGCGCTAGGCCCCCTGGACGGAAACAGCAGATCGGCAGGAGTAGAACCGTTTCTTGGAGACATCCAGGGGTCTGATTCCGGTTCTTTTAAGGATAAAGCATTTTCCTTATCCTTGGGGTTACATTTTGCTTAACTGAGATTCCGATTACACTTCAATAGCAATACATTTTTAAAGGAGTTTGTGGTATGATCATCACATACTTTACACGTGTAGTTTATCATAATTTTTAGAATTTAAATCACGTTTATTTGACATTTCAGGCTTTTGGCATAGATACTTTATGAACATTGCAATTTCGTTAATTCTGTTCATTTAATGGCATTATTATGTGACAAATCACTCACTAATAATGTTTGAAGCAAATACTTATGATAATATTAAGTTTTCTTTTATTAAAACTATACAAATATCGATATTTTAAAAGAATGTCATTCTTCGACTGACAACTGTCATCCGAGAGAATGTTGCAATAACATTATCATCGACTGTCCTACCTTACTTCAACTAATAAACTTTAAAGTATCACCCAGAACAACTAGGTTTAACGACTTATTGAGCGTGAAGTCATTATAAGATTCGGTAAGTCGTAAAGACTGTGACGGATGGCATGTGGAGAGAATACCTCAAGACTGAAAAAATTTAATTAATTATTCATTAATAAATTAAACTTCTTTGGTATAGAAATTCATTCCAATTGAAAACATTAATTAATTACGCTGTCTGACAGGAGAATTATTTCAGACTTAGTTGTATTATATAGAATCATTAGCCACCTAATTGACAGCCCTGCCATCATTGCCACTATTATTACATGTACCGACGAGGAACACAAGACAAATTGTAAAAATTTTCTGCAACACGAATACAACCAACTATCAGTCTCACTCACTAACCAATTGGATGCATGATCTGGGTACACGTTTGGAGGTATTGTTGATAATGTAGCGTTAATGATTTGTGTTATAATATCGTTTTAGTTTTCTATTTTATGCTACTGTTAAACAATTTAAAAATACTGTTTGTTACTTTATCCACTCAAGCGACCGCTACCCAAAGTTAAAACTTAAGAACCCAACTTCATGTACCGTGTCATATGCAAAGCCATTGTTGAGTGTGAAATTTTTTGACAAAACTACTGTTGTAATACATTCACAGGTCAAGAACCCATATATCGCCATTGAATAGTAGAAATTTTACAATTGTCAGTATTTTGAAAACCCTCGCTAGAAACTATCTGTGATGTATATATTTTTTTAAAGTATTCATATAGCTAATTAAATTTTTAAATAAAAAAGTCTGCGATATTCCCTATCTAAAATATCTCTAACAATCTCGATAAATTTAGCCACTTTGTTGATGCAAACTTGCTGGGAGACAAATTTTCTCAATGAAAACCAAAAAAGGGTAACAAGCAATTCTTCTGGCGATCTTTTGAGCATGAGATAATGCACTTTCTTTTTGATAAATGTTTTCGAGAACCAATTCATTTTGATTCGGGTGTCATTTTTAAGATCCGCATGCCCTGTCTATATATTGGTGATCGATGGTGCCAAGAGTTGTTTGGTGATTCATCCTTTTTCCTAGCCCTGGGAAAATCAGCACGATGAATATTATTGTATTATGCTAAATTTAATGATAAATATAAACCAAATGTCAAGTCTCCAGTAACTAAGTGATCATGCCATCAGCAGGCAGAGAACTAACAATATTCTGCTCTGTCTTGGCACAAACTCCAAGTTTATTTACGTTCATACATCATCGCACACACCTACCGACCCTCCTCTGTTATTCCGTCCCTTTCACCCAAGAATATGATTCACTCACAAGCAAAGATTTCCTGATTAGGAAATCTTCGTCGCTTTCGAAACATGTTGATATTTATATATTAATAAAATGATGTGTACAAAGTATTTTTATTAAATTATTAATAATGACGCAACAAAGTGAATATCAATCTTTTGAAGAAATTAACAATATTCTTATAAATTTTTTAAAATTAATAAATAACTTCATAGACTGCCCTCAAATGATATGTTCTGTAAATATCTGTGTCCCTGTTAGATCTACTTGCCTCCACCATCTTTTCCACTGTGACAACCACAGCACAAATAGCTCACCACTGGTGTGTCTTTACCGAACTTCCAATACCTTCTCGACATATTCTAAACCTCTCCGTCCTGCATCTAAACAAAAATATTTAGTTCTGTGCGTATCTGATACATATTTCCGTAAAATGAAGTGTTTAATATAATTTTTGTAATGTTAACTAACTAATGTACCTTATTCTTGTACAACATGTATTGCATCTGTAAATAAATTTGTTAACCTTTTTACAGTTGATACAACTTCAGAGTTAACAAATAAAATGTTTATAATTCTCGTTTGGTAGAAATACGAAAAAAATCAATAGCATTGATAAGAAAGATAAGATATTAGGCAACCGGAAGGTTGCCGAAATCGTACAATAAAATAAACAATGGCCTTCTATATTTGTGACCAAATTCATCTATATAGCTAACAGAATGAAAAATCATTAAAATTATAAGTATAGTCAAAGATATTTTCTGTATTGCTCTATTGAAAAACCACAATTAAACATTGCTTTGAAATAACTTTAGCTATTTTACGTAAATCTTAAGTAGGTACCTACTAGTGTTTTCCATTTTGAAAATATTCTACCCAAACAAACCTTTTTTGAATATGTAATCTATGGCTAACCAGAGTGTTATATCTATGGGCTAACCTCAATACAACATGGCGGGTTCAATGTTTTTCATACTAATTTTAAAACGTTAGAGCAACAGTTTTACATATTGGATTTCATTCAAACTACTTTCTAAACCTTCCCGGCACTAATAGTAGTGATAGATCCATCGGTATATTACTACTAGATTTGGCATGTCATACAAATAAGTACAATAATTTTGACCGACCTATGAGAAATTTCAAAATACAACTCCCTGTTGAATTCTATTTCCTCGCTTCAAAAGTCTAGCATGGTTCACTCCAAAATAACACAGAGCGCAAATTAAAATCCTTTTTAGGCTACTATTAACTAACTAACCATCACAGTTTCTCCGCAAAAGGTAGGCATAGAGCCGAACAACTCGATCTCATACACTTCTAGCTTCATTCACACTCTCTTCTGTTATTCTGACCTCTGACAAGGCCCGACTCAAGTATTTGATTCACTTGATCGTGCCATGTCTTCCTTGGGCGTCCCCTGCTTCTTCTTCCATTTACATTCGCGTCATATATTCTTCTTACACTCCTTTCTTAGTTCATTCGCTCTACATGCCCAAACCATCTAAGCGTCCCTTTCTATCTAATTACACTTATATCAGCCTTGCATTCTTTGCGAATCTCAACATTTTTCACGCAGTCATACATAGTTTTACCGCACATTTGCCTGAGAGATCTCATTTCTACAGCTTTCAGTGTACTTTCATCCTACAACATAAATAATACAGTTTTTTCAATCTTAGAACTCTAGTACACTAAAATATCACGAGTCTCCTTTGATCGAAACGTCACGCGTTTAAGAGGAACGACTGCGTGGCCTGTTTCATACAAAACTTAATTTTTAATTTTGGATTTGTGACCTAAACCAAATTATGTTTGGTTTTTTTTTTCATTAAAGGATATACTCCCATGATAAGTGTCACACAATGTCTTTCTTTTTTTTTACTAATAAAGGTCATTAAAGAAATCGAATTTTCGCGATTTCAGAGGCAACTTTAGCAATTATTTGGGGGCTAAAGGTTATTTAAAAAAAAAAACGTTTTACCCAATCCTACTACGAAAATATAATGAAATATATAAAAATAAAGTTTTAACATAAGCATTATGATGGACTAAAATTTAATTTAAAAACAATCAATTTACGTCGGAACACAAATTTATATAGCAAATATCATTGCAGGAAAGCTATACTTCTGTAACCGCCATTACCCAAGAAAATACTATGTATACACCATTCCACAGATTTTTTTTCTGCGTCGATCTATCTGGGTCCCGTGACTCTACAATGAAAAATAAAACCTGTATGACGTTGGAAAAATCTTCGTTTTGTCAATATTACGTTTTTTAAGTGATATATAAGCCTTAAAATCCTGCTTTTTTTACATGACTTTGGCTGTTACAGCTTACCTGCGACGATATGACAATTTTTAAAAAAATACAACAAGTATCATATATATCAAAGTTGCTTCTAAAATCATAAAAATTGATTGTTTTAATGGTCTATATTACATAATTTAAAACAAAAATAAATAAAATACTTCTAATTTGATATTTGCTATATCTTTAATTTAAAAAAAAAGATCATTCGGTTGAGTATTTTGGCCTCAAATCCAAAAATAAGTTTTGTATGAAACAGGGCGTGCGCGCAGCCGTTCCTCTTAAAGAGTTAAATAGGTATGAATAGGCGGACAATATTCAAACTAATTCTTTTCTGTCACATAAATCATTCCAGGACACAACATTGCTTAATATTTGTGATTGTATAGTACCAAATAACATTGTTTTTTGTTAATGTTTATCTTTTGGTTTGCACTATCAGGAAAAACAATGTCTACTAATAAACTGTCTATTGTAGATAAATAGACATTTATGTAAAATATTATTACGACAATATATTTAATTTATTTTTTATAACTTATTGAAGTTTGTAAACCTCATTGTAATATTTAATCATTGAAGAAGATAATATTAACACATCCCAAAATGAACCACGAAACCGAAAAAACAACACAAATTAAAAAATTGCAATTGAGTTCGGGATGAAACTTTGCAATCATCATAAGGATAGCAGCCAATAATATGGGATTTATAAAAATGGAGAATAATATTAACAAGTCTTGAACTTGAAGTATGATATCGGTGTAAATGGTGTAACTGGTCTCATTAGCTTAGTTGGTTAAGCGGTTACCCCGGATAGGTAGAGGTCCTGGGTTCGAATCCCAGATGCAACTGAAATCTTTTTAATTTCTGTTGTTTTTTCGGTTTCGTGGTTCATTTTGGGATGTGTTAATATTATCTTCTTCAATGATTAGACAATATATTTCTTTCTCTTTAACTCTTAGTGCACACAAATAACGCATCGGATACGCAAAAATTGCATCCGTTGAACACCGGCGTATCCGATCGGCAATGTTAAAAAATCATTTCTCTGAAGATAAGTAGCTATTCTGGGTAAACTACTTATGATAGATATATATAAATTTTATAAATATATAAACAACACATTATCTGGTAAGACGGTATAATTTACAAAAACATATTTTTGCAAAAAAAAAACGAGTAAGTTATTACGGAAATAGACTCGGGCGGGCTAGGAGCAAATTTACCCTCGGCACACTACGGAAACATTAGATCTGAGAAGGTCGGCATTCCAGGGGTTAAAAAAATAAGAAAACGTTAACATGAAACAAACGAAACTATAAACACAATGACATTACAACCATAAACAAATTATTGTCTAACAAAGTTAACATAAAATGTGGCGCGAGTAACACTTTTACGTGTCCAGTAAATTCTTATTCCAAACGTTGGTCATATACGACAAAGACAGACATTCAAATAATAAAATAATGTGTGTGAATGAAATAGTGATGGAACTGCGTGTCGAATACTACATCATACATCACGGGTGTGAATGAAATGTAAGGTGGACATTTTTTTTTAAACTGGTACATTTAGCTGAAAAAAAATCATATGCCCAAATTACTTTTTCCTGTTTTTATGATATTAGGGATTGTCAACCGATTCTGTTTCCATAACAACTGATTTAATGTCGCAAGTGGCCAACTTTCTGAAAATGAGTGATGCAATTTTTAGAAATTAATTTAACGCGACTGACAATAATTATTATTAGAACTGTGAATTTTAGCGTACTGGTTTGGGATAACGAGTAACAAAGACAGAGGCCCGAAAACCCAGTACTGGTAAAATCAATACGAATGGTCACCGTAATATATTATTCCTCGAACCTTATGAATATGTGACGCTGTATGAGATGATCTACTGCCAGTAGGTTGTCTTTCTTACACGCATGTGTTGATACGTTGGCTATCCCATTTTCTCCAGAAGCGTTTAAAATCTTCGGAAAGGGATCGAAATGATTGTGTTATTAAAAATAATAAGTAATGTGCGTGTATTTACAGCCGAAATATTATTTCATGGCTTTTTAAACACTTACTCATCACTCACGGGGCCATTTTGGCACTTATTTAAGCAATTTGATTGGAGATAGCAGACAACCTCACGTGACGAATGACAGTTTAATACTAAATCTGATCTAAGTCAAAGTAAGACAATTAGCGTATCGTTTGCTGGCCACTTTGAGAGCTCTACAATGTGTCTGTTTGTTTGCAAAGTCATTGTGAAGAAATTAAACATTAAACAGTCCTAATTCAAAGTTGCCGTTTGCATATCCGACATTGTTTGTCGAGACAGTAAATATTAATAAATAGTAAACAATAATTGAACAGTCAATGTGTTTTTGGTGAAAATGAAAATTGGTAATAATTCATTTGTTTTTGCTGATAAAGAAAACCACAGAATAAACATTAACCTCTTATTGCCTTTGTGTATTACTTATGTATACATTACAACAAACAACAAAAATGTTCACAATTTCAAATTTACAATAATGAAATTGATAGATGTCACCTTGGAGTAGGTTGGTTGGACTCACCTCTTCTGCGTCAATGAGGGTGATGTCGACGTCCCAGGGGATAGGATAGTCATCCCTTGCGTTCTCACCACGAACCACTTCACACATTTCACAAGTTAGATTCCTCAGTTTCAGAGCCTTGCAGAGCGCCTCGCGCAAGGTGACTCCCTCCTTGACCTGCACGCTTGTCCTCTGCTGATTAGGCAGATGCGCCCGAAGAAACACCTTCGGCTGCCTCGTCAGGGTGTCATACTTCTTGACGCTCTCGTCTTGGAACGAGTAACTGTCGTCGTTCCTGTCGGGAGATTCAGTCTGTATTTGCTCTATGAGTTTATGTTCCTCTAGCTCCAGGTTGTGCAGCTTGGAGGTCAGCTCCTGATACTCCGTCAGATACATGGACGGTGGATGCGGGAAGTCGGCAAACTTGGCGTTAAGCGCATCTATATTTTCCCGAGTCACGTTGATTATGCTCTGGATATTTCTAAGTTCGTACGTCATCGGATCTGCCAGATCCTCGCTGTCCGTCGACGTCGACATATTATCACTATTAAAAGACAAAGTGGGTATGTTTCCATTGAATCTCCTAGTACACATTATTCTAGGTCTAATACTATTTTCTTTTTCTCTAGTGACTGCCATTGTTCTCGCCATAGAAACACCGACATGACAGCTCGAGCAACTTGACCGTGTTCGCAAATGTAATTCTTTCTATAGGTACATGACTGACGCTTCGACTCTAAGAACATTCATTATAGCTCCAGAATTTTCAGACTCGGAATTTCAGTTCACTCTAAGCTCACTAAGCGAGATATTTACGCTCGTCAAGTTACTTTATGGTGGGAGCCCTGACAATATAATCCAACTGATACCTGTAGTAAATATTAACATAATACCGGGCCTTAGTCATATAGAGCCGATATTTCCGTTGTTCAGCATGTTTCCAAGCTTAACCTTGTCAGGAAACCTACCCGATAGCAACTTGACGATCGTAAATATCTCTCACAAGCCGAGCTGAAAGGGCAATTTAAAAACAATTTATCACAAAATACCTTTTCAAATTAGCTTTGCTGATAAAAGAAAAATGTGGAATGAAAACTTGAAAGAAAATAATGTAACTAACTAACTAACCATCACGCCGTTTCTCCGCAGGGGTAGGCAGAGAGGAAAAAACGCCAAACAACTCGATCTTGGCACACACTTCTTGCTTCATTCACTTTCATACAACGTATCATACATTCTCTTTTGTTATTCTGACTTCTGACATGGCCCGACTCAAGTATTTGATTCACTTGATCGTGCCATGTCTTCCTCGGACGTCCCGGCTTCTTCTTCCATTCACCTTACACTCCTCACTTCGTTCATTCTCTCTACATGTCCAAACCATCTAAGTGTCCCTTTCTTAATCTTGCTCACTACGCTTACATCAGCCTTGCATTCTTTACGAATCTCAACATTTTTCACACAATCATTCATGGTTTTACCACACATTCGTCTCAGAGATCTCAATTCTACAGCATTCAGGGGCTATTTCACCGTCATCTCAATAGCGCTAAGTGTAGGATAGAAATATTTTTGCGTTTCACTTACTCTCAATGCCACTACACTTAGCGCTATTGATATGATGGTGAAATAGCCCCTCAGTCTACTTTCATCGTTCCTCTGCCAGTTCCATGCCTCACTGCCATACATCAGGGTTGGTATCAGCACTTCATTTCGAACTGCTCGCTTCACTTCTTTGGACAACTTTTTGTTTGCGCCAACCGCGTTCAGTCCTCGGTTAATGGAGTTTCCTGCATTCACCCTTCTTTCAATTTCCATCTCTCGTAAACATACTTCCCAAACACAAACTCATCGACCTGCTCCAAGTATTCATCATTCACAACTATATTGGACATTGTTTTCGTACTCTCTCTTTCAAACACCATGACCTACTTACATTCATCATTTGCTTATTCTTCATACATACTTCGTTCATCGTAAATACGATGGACTGTAGATCTTCTATACTTTTAGCAATCAGCATACAACAGGCAATACACTTGCAGACTACTCATTTTCGCGCCCAAGCCCACCTCTTTTAATTCATGCATACAATTATCCATGAATGGATTGAATAACCACGTTGACATTATGCAGCCTTGCTTAACACCTTTTGTGATGTCAAACCAACCCGTAAAATCACTTATCTACACAAAATATAAGACGCGCTCTTGTAAAAAAGGTAAAATTTTTACCTAAATATTCAATTGATTCTGATATGAATTTGGTTATGTCAAGAATAAGAACAACAGAAGAATATGTATGAGACGATATATAAATCTGAATGAAGCAAGAAGTGTGCATCAAGTTAAAGCTGAATAACAGTCCATCCTTTCTGCCTGTCCTTGCGGAGAAAAAGTGTTTTGTTTTGTGAATTTTGGGCAATTTCAAAATCCCCAGATTTTATCAAAAGTTCCTTTCTCTCTTGGAACTCTCGGTTTCTCTCCTGAAATAGGAAGAAATCCCCAACGCGGATAATAAAAACCATAGAAAAAACTTGACATTTAACGATTTGAAAAGCCATAAAAAAATAATTAAAAAACATTGACAGTTCTCATAACCTATCCGTGGATTTAGTTTTCATTATTTGTCCAAATAGGGCCGATCGCATTAATTGAAATCTTAACGTTAAGAGTTGTTTATTTTTAAATCACTTACGCCCGATATATTCAGATTGTTATTGAAGTATGCCAAATCTTTTTTCAAACTTATTTGTGTAAATAAATATAGACTTACTATTTCTCCTGGAAAATGTTTACGTTTCCCAAGAGAATAGCCGTCAGTCTTCTCTCGGATTCCGGTAATATATTTTAATTATGTATTTAATGATATTAGTCCTAATTTGTATTCAACGGCAATTGTTTCAGCAAATATGGAATCATTTGACCCATTTTAAGTTTATAAGGTGTAGGTATATTATATTGTGAACAATTGTTTTACAACATTCTTGTCTGAATATAATTTTAATTTACAATTAGGAATTGTAAAACTTTTGCCGAAACTTGGGTAAATATGCATATAAGCACATATTTTTCTTGTTAGTTTTTTTTATTATTTACAAAAACCCAAACTAAGAACCTAAAACCTATTTTATATATTATGCAAGGTTCTTAGTTTGGGTTTTTTTTTTCGTAAATAAAATAAAACCTAACCAAAAAGCCATACAAAAAGTTGAAATTTTACCAAGCTTTAAATTAATTAAAATGTTTGATTTCGCTTCTTCGGTGACTGAAATAGTTCATTCTCATTGTAATTAAACTAATAAAAAGTGTATTTCATCAATTTTGTACTTATTAACAAATGCGTGCTTATATGTGCATATTTAATAAAACTTGTAACAATTATTGTAATGTGAGGTACTATTTTTGAAAATCTAACAGAAAATAGATTTAAATAAGTAATTTTGAAATATGGATTGACATCCTGAATGCCTATTATAACTTTTGTGAAATTTCGCTGTAATATTAATAGAATCTTTCAGTATCGCCGTGGTGAAAGACCACTATTCAGGGTAGCCAGCCAGACAATGATAATAATAATTGGATGATTTGTATAGCATCATTTGTTGTGAAAAATCACCTCAAGGGTGCTGTACAATTATTACTTCCCATTCTCTATCTGATTATGTACAAACATATACAGAAAAACGTACTTACCTGCAGCTGGCAGGTCGTTTCAGATGAACACAGTTTTATTAGAAAATTTAAGTTTAGAGAAGATATGATTTTTACAGTTGCTAATTTATCCTCCTTTTCTATTGATATTACATTTATTAGAAGATTGGTGGCACAAGAAGAGTTGGTATTTATTTGAAATATTTATAATTTTTATGCTCGAGAATATTTATGAAATAACCTCAAAAAGCTTAAGAAGTTTTTAATATATATTTACTTTTTTTTTTTTAAACATTTAGTCATTTACATTGTTGCGGGCTGTGAATGCATTTCCGCACCGGAGTGTGAAATTTTTGACTTATTCTATAAGTGACTTTAGGTAAGTACTAACCGGCTAGCCTAGCTAAGCAATTTACGTGAGCATTTCTTCCATTTATTGATATGATTATCTGAAAAGATGAGTTTTAAGTTTAGCTCTGAATTCTTTTGAGTCTTTGATCATTCACACCAGCGGTAGTTCACTCCAGGCTTTAGGTCCTGATCCTCCGAAAGCATGATCACCGAACTTAGTATTAGGTGTGCGGTTTGGTTCCTTCAACCTTCCGATAAATGATGACGCTGCTGACCTAAGGGTGGACTGCCGTAAATTGGTATTTTCAGGAATACACATTCTGATAAGTAAGCCGGAGCCATTCCATTAAGGTACTTAAATACCATCCAGCAGAGAACTGAACTCTTTTAGGATATTTGAGCCAGTGGAAATTTTTGAGACTCTCTGTAATGTGGGAATATTTAGATACGCTGGTGATAAGTCTTGCGTTGAAAACGGATTGCAATTTGTTAATTTGGTATATAAAATATTTTCCGTTGTGGTAATCTTTCATCTCCTCTCTCTCACCTCTTCCTTCAGCCTTACGAAATACCCCTCTTGGGGATGCTATAGTCCCACTGGCTCTGCGCAGTAGGCACTCTTATTTCCAATATTATCTCCTCTGCATCCAAAAATTTTCAATATACTCGAAACTGTGTTTATCTTAAGTGACCTGCCAGTTATGTATGGTTCCGTGTATTATCTGACTCTAATTAACTATCACGCCATTTCCCCTCAGGAGTAGCTCAACAGAGCCCTCCGCGCCGGTGCACGTGCGTGAAACTCGACGGACACGAGTGGAATATCCGTTCACAGTTGATGTTGGCTTCATTAGAAATTATTTTTGTGTAAATCGGCTCGTATGTGGAACGAGCTACATTTTATCCGGGCCGATTCAAGGCCCACATTAACCAATCCCTTCCTACAGCCCCCTCCTTAACCCGCCTCACAACGCTACCCAACTTGTAGCGATATAGTTCCCCTGTGTACAAACAAGGGGCGCTCTTGTGAGGTGTCACTTAAGAGAGGGGAGAAAATATTTCTCTCCTGTGTGAATATAATATAAAAAAATTAAGTAATAATAATAATTTATTCTTAAATATTTCAGCAAAGAGATGTCGCCACCTTTCAAAAATGAGATTCTCCAGCTCCTCGACTGGCGACACTGCAGGCGCCCCGAGCACGAACGTCCCGGATAGCAGCGGCATTCCCCTGGGCGTGATGGGACAGCCCACGTGTCACACGCACCCGCATCTTGTGGGGCCCGGGGAGCTGGTGGCCGGGCTTACGGTGAGGGACTTCCGAAACCGGAGAACTGAGCTGGTGAAGAGGCTGGTCGCATCCAAGATGAAGGAGGGGAAGAAGGGACACACGGTATGTTGAATTGGGATGATTTTCTATTTTTTCCACCTTACGGTGCTTTAGACGTCTTCTTTCTCATACAGATTCCGTACAGATCATATTTCCAAATGGTTTCGATATGAAAAATAGTCAGTGCTCTATTTTGGCATCGATTTTCATCCAGTTTTATGGCGGGAATTGCATTGACATCCGTCACTGTTTAACATAACTATGTTATATGGAAATGTTGCGTGTTTATTTCGTTTCATATTTAAAATATTATTAGTTAAATAATATTATAATAATTTAATTACTACGACTCGCACCTTTGCGAATTTCAAAGTTACATTACCGTATATTTTCTCAGGAGTACCTCATATGATTTTATTTTTATTTTATAGGACATTTATTCAACCTTTCCAAATACAATAAAACGATATAAAACTCTTCACATTCGTTCTTAAACTTTTTTTAGTAACATGCAGAAGACTATTCTATAAAACTATTCTATTAAATCCGCTAATATTATAAACGTGCAATTTTGATAAATACATAAACACATCACAATCTAATAAGTAAGATTGTAGAATTAAAAAAATACACCATTTTGTAAAACACAATTGGGTAATTACGAAATTACATTCAGCAAGTGCACGGTGCACAGAATGCCTTTTATGCCCAGCACATGACAGAAGTTGTAGCTCGCGAGAATCTGTCATTCCACATATTAAATTAATCTGTTTTCATTTTTGTATAATAATAATAATAATACTTGGACGATTTATATAGCGCCTTTTTTGTGAAAAATCACCTCAAGGGCCCATTATTGATACATTTTTGAATAGCGGGATTTTAAAAATTGACTTGTTTCCAGATTTTGATTCCGTCAGCTTCCAAGATGTATATGTCTGACAAGATACCCTACATCTTCCGTCAAAACTCTGACTTCTTCTATCTGACGGGATGTTTGGAGCCCGACTCTGTTCTGATGATGAACTGCCTCCCAGGGTGCGACGATATTCAACAGGTATACATTTACAAATCCACAAACTTATCTATGCAGCCGCAGTTCGTCAAAAAATTGTAGAAAAATATTGAGGACGCTGCAATAGTGTAAATGGTTTTGAATGGCAACACCAAAATAATTAAAAACACTATTGTCAAAGTAAATATTTTTCACCTCAACATCAAATGATGTTACTTCCTAAAAGTACATGATTTTTTTTTGCGCATGCCCAGATTTGTAGTTGAGGACCTTACCCCTCGACCACGGAGAACGTCAGAAAATAGTTACATTTACTCAAGGGTGGGTCCACTTATTCCCCGCCTTACTTCGCCACCGACTAGCCAACTTCTGGGGCAGGACATGGATGTCAGCCAACGCCATTGTCGTGGCTGCATCCAAGTGGCTCAGCTCTCCACTCAATGAGCAATGCAGATGATGCGGCGACCACCCTGAAAGACGATCCCTTAATTTTATTTATTTTATTTTATTATTAAATGTTATGTTTTTCATTTTCTTTCTTTTTATGTATTTTCATATTTTTTTAATTCTTATTTTACCTTTTTTATAATATTTATTTTCCTCTTTGAAGTTAATAAA
Source organism: Halesus radiatus (assembly GCA_022606495.2). Classification (NCBI taxonomy): domain Eukaryota; kingdom Metazoa; phylum Arthropoda; class Insecta; order Trichoptera; family Limnephilidae; genus Halesus; species Halesus radiatus. The sequence continues at coordinate 111,932 of JAHDVE020010371.1, forward strand.
TTGTGCACATGTACATGTATCTCATGTAATATGGCAGATTGGGCTTGCACTATCCACCCAGTCCTGCTGGATTCAAAACTTAAATAAACTAAAAAAATTATTTAGATATTTACAACTTCGGGAAATGGCATGTATAATCTATGTACTTAATTTTCTTTTTTTAGTCTGTATTGTTTGTCCGGGGGCGCGACGCACACTCCGAACTTTGGGACGGCCCGAGGACGGGAATAGATGACGCAACCCGAATGTTCAGAGTCGACGTAGCCTTGCCATACTCCGAACTGTCGCATTTCTTGACAAAGTAAGAATTTTAACTAATGATTTTACAATACAACCACTGACGTGTTCTAAGTACCATTTCGACGGCTCGACCCAAAGGTCAGATGACACCCACTTTGGCACCAGCCTAGTTCACTGGTGTCCACCGGTTTGTTTCACGTGATTTTGACTGCAATAAGCACATAACAAAACATTTATAAAGTGGTCAAACTAAATATTTTTGTAAACAAGCCAAACCTTTTTACTTAAATTGGCAGCATGCCTAGCTCGCTTGTTTTGATTTCTTCCCCTTGCATGTTAGGGCATCTATATGTATTATTTGCTCTGTGAATACAACATATTTTATGATCACCAAATTACTGACATATGTATCTTATTTTCTTTGTGCAGGCACCTCTCCACCCACAAATCCGACTACCTCTGGTACTCACCCTCCTCGCCCGCCCATCAGGAGGCGGACGAGGCTATCCGCAAGGCCGTGGCTTCTGTCCGCCTGTCTTCAGCGCCCGCCTGTCCCCGCCGGACCATCGCAGCCCAGCGCCTTATCAAGAGCTCCGCCGAGGCCAAGCTGATGCTGAAGGCAGCCACCGTGACTGGACAGGCTATCAACACAGCTATGGCTTGCACGAGACCAGGTGATGCTTCGTAATTTTTCGTTTTGCTGTCAATTATGGACTGCAGAAACGGACAATCCGTTTCTGCAGTCGAGAGTTTTTTCAGGTATTTTGGGGCTCCAGACCAGAGATGACTCCAAACTCAGATATATTCCCTTTCTTAACAGACAGTTTGCAGTCTTTCTAGCACAGACGTCATGTGGGAATACTGTCCTTATTCTACCAGAATTACAATGGAAGATCCTTTGAGGAACTAGCTTCGTTCATACCCTCGACACCGATGCACAGTCGGGAAATACGCCAAATGTGCCTTTTTTTTTAAATTCTATAAAATACATAATGAAATGTCTAATAGGTGCATTTTGCAAGCCAGTGAAGTCCTTTTCTAGCATTTAACCTATAATTCCAGTATGCATTTCATATAGAATTAACCTGTGAAACGCCAACGCATGTAATGCGCATCCACATTAATTCGTTTAGCGCTGACGCGCACTATGCATCCAATTCGGAATGGTCACGTCCTCAATGGATTTTCAGATTTAAGTATGTTTCTACAATACTCAAATAAATTTTATTCGATTGGCAAATGAATAATATTATCCTTAAAATATTTGTCACAAACACGCCAACTGAAAGTCACCGTGAAAGATATTTCGGGTTTTCAAATTCATATTACTGTACTTGTTTAACTTCGAAAATACTTTATCTTTTTTTTGTAACATGAGCCAGAAAAAAATATAAAGTTATTCTGGGGAAACTACTTAGATATGTACATACAATTTTTTATAAATACATAAACAGATTATCTGGTAAGACAGAATCATTTACAAAAACTAAGCGAGTAATTACGAAATTACACTCAGCTGACGCATGGCGCGGTAAACAAGGAAAATGTTACGGTTTTTTGCGATTACTCTGCTAAAATGCCCGGATTTCAAGAGGTTAAAATGATTTAAGACATTTGTTTACTAACTACCCGTATAGAATTTAAAAGATTTGTAATATTACAAAAGTGTGTATTTTTTAGTGCTGACCCATAAGGCTTAGGATTTTTCTATTCTACTCTTTTACACTATTAATCTGAATCCAATGAATACCGAATGAATCTTTCTTTCCAGGTATGAGCGAGCACGACATCCACGCCAGTATTGACTACTGGTGCCGAAGAGGCGGAGCTGACCACCTGGCCTTCCCGCCCGTGGTGGGCGGGGGGGACCGCGCCACGGCCATCCACTACATCCACGACAACCAGAAGCTCAAGGACGGGGAGCTGCTGCTAGTCGACGCAGGTAACACTAACTTACCTTCCCGGGTTGAAGTGGCAACATCCTCTCCTGCGTCAACACTGGGTACTGATGACTTGCTATTGCTTTCTTTATGTATTGCAAACAGTAGCAATTCGTGGCCTATCGAATTGGAAATTCAATCAGAAATTAAAAAGTCAGTAAAAAATTCCTTCTGTGTAAAAAAAATACTATTTTGCTGTCTTCCATATTATTTATATTTTTCCATAGATCTAAAGGAATTTCATCCTATCGCTGCACCAGAAATTAGTGACCTAGCAGCAAGAAACCATTCAGGGATTCATTGAAACGTCTGTTTTAAATATGAAAATCACAATTTACATAAGAAACTGTTATTTTTTTAATATAAAAAGGATAATCTTCAGTAATTAACTTATTTTTATAATGGCTTAAAGCAAAATAATCACTGAAAAAAATCCGTTGATTCTTGTAAAGTACTATTTCGTACAAATTTGTTAACAAATCTTCATATACCTGCTCACACGGTCACCTTGTTGATTCTGAAGGATTGCACACTCGGCACGGTTTTCCTGTAAAACTCCACGATAATGACAATGTATTTTTTTAATTTTATATGAATACCCCACAAGAGTCCCAACTGCTCCCAACCATCTGGCCAGTGAGACTATGGCATCCCCAATTGGGTAATGTTGTGAGGCTGAAGGTATTGAGGAGGGGAAGGATAAGGAGAAGAGGAAGGTGGGAAAATACCTGGCTATTCAGATCTGGTCAACAAATATGGCTAATAGCCATTTCAAGCAGTGTTTCAATTCTGAATGGTGGTTCTTCTCCAGGGCGATACTGAGAGTATCTTCCCTGGAACGTGCGCAAATATACTAAATATTATTTTTAAATTAATTAATCGCGAAACAGCACAAATTAATTAAATAAAATTTACTTGCGCACGCTGGGATTTGAACCCTCTATCTTCGGATTCATAGCCAAGAGCCTTACCCCTCGACCATTAAGGCCGTCTATGAACTATTTCTTAGGACAAAAATCCCATAGCCGCTGAATTCATAATGCACATATGGAATTTATTTTGAACTCCCTCGCAGGCAGTATTACTTATACGGATGGGTAGATTTTTAGCACTGAATTTGAATGGCGCGCTGTTTAAAGTGTAGTAAAATTATGATACATGTTTGTTTTATTTTCTTATCTTTTTTATGAGAATTCACTGCACAAACACACGGTAAAGAAAACCACCACCAATTTCTAAGATTGGAAGCTGACGTGTTAACAGCCCTCAATCCATAAATTAAAATTCAGTCGGTCTTCAGAAATAGCCTCGGTTGGCACGGAACGTACTTCAGCACGTTTTGATGACAGAGATTTCCCTGGGTCGTTACAGAAACATACAAGTATTCCGAAATAAAGAATGACTTTCTTATACCTTTTTTATGTTTTTTCTGCAGGCTGCCAACACTCGGCCTACAACTCAGACATAACGCGCACGTGGCCCGTGTCAGGCAAGTTCACGCCAGCACAGGCCACCCTGTACGACATCGTACATGCCGTGCAAAACATCCTGCTGGAGACGTTGCTGGCAGACCGGCCCACCCTAGACCACCTGTTTGACGTCATGTGCGGTGCGCTCGGCGGCTTCATGCGCGCCGAGGGGATCATCGCCAAGTCCACGAGCGACAGTGCTGCCATCGCCGTGAGTTTCTTTCTAAAAATTGGTCATCGATAAATTCATAAGTGACTAAAATAATACTGACCGTTCACAATAATTTAAAAAAAATTCAACTGAACAATTGCATGAAAGAAATAATGTGATAATCTATTTGTTCGTAAAATTTTACTAATTAATAGAGGTACCAACAGATGGCACTGATTGCTATATTTGTGATTTGTACCGAAAGGCATGGCCTTTTTCGACACTAACACAAATGAGTTTTAAATTTTCTCTTCTTCCGCAGTTGGCGTTCCGGTTCTGCCCGCACCACGTCTCCCACTACCTCGGCCTGGACATCCACGACACCCCGCCGATCCAGCGTAACGTGCCGGTGCAGTCCGGGATGGCCATCACCGTGGAACCAGGCATCTACATCCCGGTACACGAGACCGCCGTTCCCGTGGAATTCCGGGGAATCGGCATTAGGATCGAAGATGACGTGCTTATCACCAACGGAGCACACGTGGTGTTATCTGATGTCTGCCACAGGAATAGGGACATTGTGGAAAAAATTGTCGGAACGAGATATCTCCCAGAATGAATTGCTTTTATTTTGTTTATTTATTGTACTTTTTTTTCTAATTAGTTGTTCTTTTTTTGGTTATTTTATATTATGTATTTGTAATCGATCGAAGTCATGAATGCCACATTTTATTTCTGTATATATTACCTGTTTGCTCGTAATATTACTAAAAATTTTAAAAATTTGTGGTAGGTACTTTATGGATTTAAAAAATATTTTAGCGTATTCCATTTTTAAAATGTAAAACATGAGTACTTTGACAGATGACTTATTGGGGGGAAAACAGATTTTGGGCAGGAAAAAGAGTATGAGTAGAGAAGGGGTTATAGATGTTTGTAATTTATAAATTATATTTTATTCATAATTAGTTTTAATAATTGTTGGCTAATTGTTTAAAATCTGAAATAGGCCTAGAATCAGTGTTTATTGGGGACCATTCAAATGTCAAAATGGCCTTGATATTGATGGCAATGTTACATTTCATATTGGTGAAATAACTGGCCCTTAGTGACTGCTCAGATTTGTTTGGTAACAGCGGCCTTAAGTGAAATTTGAGGACAATAAAACAGGGTTCGGAAGAGAATGGATAGAATATTGTAAATTTGGATTTATATCATAAAATATTACGGCGAACAGATAAAAAAGGAACGAGCATTTTGTAAGGTAGAACCATTCGTTGAAAAATGATCTCTAGTCTGAGGTTGGTGCTCCTAAATTTATATTTATTTGAAAAATTTAATTTCATTGATATTACAATAATAAAGTCATACATTTATTAGTGTCTGCCAACATAATCTAGAAATTTAATAAAATTTTCATTACATGGTAACACCGATTTTATAAAAAAAATTATAATAGATTCAATTGTGAAGTTATGTTCGATGTGAAAAATATTCTCTTGAACGATAGTGGTTTTTTAAAGTTTCGTTACTTTTTGTTTCAACCATATTGGTGTTGCTATTTAAAAACATTTAAACGATCACAACGCCTTCCGTTTTTGTCTACTCTTTGTTGACAGTTTGTACTGATCACCATCCAAAAAACTATTACAGATTATTATTTTTTAAGTTAGTTTATAGTAAATATGCATAAGAAAATACATAAAAATATCCCAAAAAGCCTATCATATAACGAGGCACAACTTTTATAAATGATGATTCTAAAATTGGCAATATTAGATTTTCTTCTAATTTGTAATAATTTTTTGTAGTTTTTTAAGATTATGACAGAAATTTTAAATTGTTACTTTGCCGGCCCTGAGCCAAACATTGTCCTTGTCAAACCTAAAGTACCTCTAAAATTACTTACGACGATCCAGTGGTGTACAGTCCTACATCCTACAAAAACCGCGAAATACATCGGTATTATTTGTCTACATGCTGGAGGAATACGTACGCGAGTTCTAAACAGAACTAACGCCATCTGTATCCAGTATTATCAATTTTTTTTTTTTTTTAATATCTATGTTCTTTGACCGGTCAAAACCACTAAAAGAATGGGAGAGCATTATGAATATTCATGTAGCACCGTCTCACTCTTCCGTTTGAAGTTTTCACAGATCTCGCTTTTTCTGCACTGCTGTTTTTTGTATCTGTCTCGATTTCACATTTGTACGTATTTACATCAAGAAAGTGGCCAGCAAAACCGCTGGAAGATGAGCAATATGGATAGTTGGTATAGCGCGGTCGCACTCTTTCGTTAAAAAAAAAGATAGGTACCTAGGTATATACTTGTAAACGTATGGAAAGATTGATGAGTTTTATTTTCGCCCTGCTTAGCGCCTATTAGGCTCCTCGAGCGGCACTCCAGGAAGCGCGCAGAAAAGTAAAGTAAGGTAACGGTTTGCGTAGTGCACGGGGTCTGGAGCTGCGCGCAGAACGCTCGTTCTAAAACATGTGTAAAGCCTACTGTTGAGTTTTAAGGGCTTTTTAAAAATAATGGGCACATTTACAGATGCCTAGGTTATTACCGTAAATAATAATATTTCGATGATTTGTAAAAGGCCGTTTTTGTGTAAAATCACCTCAAAGGCAAACTATTCTAATATAGTGGCTGTTCTGGGGAAACTACTAATGATAGATATACACAATTTTCTGAATATAAACATATTATCTGGTAAGACGGAACAATTTACAGAAACATAATTTTGCCAAAAACAAGTTATTACGAAAATAGACTCAGCTGGTGCACGACGGGCCGCGCGCAGATTTATCTTCGGCACGTGACGGAATCATTAGACCATAGAAGATCAGCGTTCCAAAGGTTAAGTATACCGTCATTAAGCAATTCAATTCTCTACCCAGCACCATTCGAAACACAGAAATCAATAGCTGTTTTAAAAACAAAATCTCACACACCCCTTTTTAAAATTAATTTTTATTTAAGATACATTCATATTTACATTGTTAAAAATAAGTGCAATACAAATCATCCAATTATTATTATTATTCAGAGTCCTCCTCACTAGGTATTCCTGTTCCGAGAAGGACTGTAGGTTGTTGTGTTGGTGCTACCGATACTTAGTTGATTTCATAATTTTTGTGATTTCATCTCCACGTTTACTTAGCCATGTTTTGATATCGTTCTTGAACCTTTTGTATCTCCATGGTATTTTTAATATCATTTGCAAGGGCATTTTACAATTTTGTAGCGTGGAATTTATTGTCTTTATGGCCAAAGAATGTATTTAATCATGGAATGCTTAATAGATTCGAGGTTTTTATCCTTGTAGTGTAAATCTGTTACCTTCTTACATGCCAAGTTTAATTTATTTCTTATCAAGTATATATTTCAAAATTGTCATGTACTAGGTAGCTGAAAAACCACTATTGTAAATTGTCATCCGAACACAGGCGTACCTACGCCTAGTGGGAGGACAATACAACAATTAATAATAAATAAAACTCTTAAATCGAAACATGAAACTGAAAAGAAAAAAGGTAGCAGCTGGGATTCGAACCCAGGACCTCATGGTCTATCCGGGAAATGCGCTCTATGCCAACTGAGCTACGGCTACCTCAATCCATCCTGTCATTTTTATTGGTATCATACTTCGACTTCTAAAAACTGTCAATATCATCCTTAATTAATTCCCTTTTTGTTTTTGGCTGCTACCCTTTTATCAATACAAGATTCTGACCGAATTTATTTGTAATTTTTAGATAGTGTCTCGGATATACCTATCCGATTTTTATTTATATGGGACATCTGTTTACTTTTTCTTTTTTTCTTCTATTTTTTTTTCATGTCTTTTCGGTTTCATGTTTCATTTTGAGTTGCTAATATTATTTTCAATGATTAAAAAATATATTACAATGAGGTTTATAAGCTTCAATAAGTTATTAAAAGTAATAAAATAAATTTAAATTTGAATGAATAAATAATAGTAACTCGCGTTCATGAACCATCCAAAAATTTTAATTGAACCGAGTCATGTTCATGATTATGTATGTATAAATATTTTTTATCTCAATAAAGTTTTATCAATTATTACAACTGATTATTTGAGGTAATTTCATCCCTTTGACAACCATTCAGTATCACCTTGGTGAGAGATCGAAACGTTTGAATTAACTTTATTTGTTGCCCCTATTCCGATTGTTATTTGACGCATGCACCGGCTGCCGAGCGGCTTCTGCAGCATTGTCTGGCTACTTTACGAATCAGTTGTGCTTTCATGCCCAAATTCTAACATACGTATTGGAATTTCTAACAGAAAAAGAAAAAAACTGCATGCATGAAAATATCAATTCTTCCCTTTGAAAAACTAACCACAAATAAATTAATGTAAGCTTCAAAAGAGATCATATTAAATTGTTGAATGAGCGTACACATTCCAGGGTCCAAGGAGCCGAAATGAGATTTTTGAGAGGAATTGCAGGAGTCACAAGATGGGATCAAATAAGAAGCTCGATGATCCGGGAGGAGCTAAACATCGAACCACTAATACTTTTCATAGAAAATTCTCAACTGAGGTGGCTTGGACACGTGTTAAGAATGCCAGAAGGTCGAATTCCACTGAAAATTCTGAGTGCTATTCCAGAGGGAAGACGTCCAGTAGACCGCCCTAGACGCAGGTGGGAGAAACAACTCCAGAGACTGGATGGATGCCGTTAACGTAGCGCAGAACAGACGCCTGAAGACGCCTTGTCGATGCGATGGGTCCCCGACCCAAGTAGGACAAGGGGAAGAAGATGTATGTATGTAGATGTATATTTTTTAACAAGCTAATTGATTAAAATAATGCGACCTTATCATTTTGAATAAGAATTTTTATTTTTAAGCAATTGTTTGCAAATTAATTACCATTTTGTCAGTGTGCGACAGACTTTCTAGATTCGTATATTGCCTGGAGGGTTCCGGGCCGGTGCCGGTATGTAACCTTGTGCATATTTCCACATAAATTTGCACCGGCTGAAGAAAATCATTCAATAAAGGCGGCAGCAGCTTAACACATAATATTATATTATTACAGTAATAATATCTCCTTGACTTGTCATTGAAGATAATATTAGATAATGATGTAAACAATGGTACTGTACAACAGTGATGCACAACCTTTTTAGCCGGAGGTCCAATTTATCCATTTTCAAATTATTAATTGTTTGTGTGTTTATCAAATTTCATAATTGAATTATAATAATATTTAATAATAATAACAATATTAAATTTGATTTACATTAAATTTCTAATAAAACTAAATAGAGTTCTAAGAATTAAACACAAAAACAATTAATACGAATAGAGACCGTTGAATACTTTTTATTGCAAATTTCAAAAAAAATTATTTAGCCAAGTGGGCCGTACAAAATGGGTTGTGCACCACTGCTATATAAGATTAAAGGTGCATTTTCTCATGCAAGTTAACTGCATGCACTGAAGAGTTAACTTCTAGAAATGTGATCTATATCCATTTGAAATAAAACTAACGTCGCCAATTTTCATCGTCCCTTGGACTAGAAAGGCCAATGGAATTAATTATCTGTTCAAGAATGAATGGTTTCAGGATGCTGTGTGGAGGACCTTTTTGATGAGAGGAAGGAATGAACATGGGTCTTGAAGAGATCAATGTGGTAGGAGGGAGGAAACACGGAGGTCGACAAATCGTTCCACAGCCGGACTGTTGAACTAGTCGTAGAAACAACCCGTTCTCATGTAACAAATATCAACCGTATACAAATGTTGGGCTCGCGTTTGGTGTATTTCCCGACTATGCATCGGTGTCGAAAGGATCAATGGCGCTAGTTATTCAGACCATCTTATATCGAAATGCCGGTAGAACAAGGACAGCATTCTCACCTGACACCTGTGCTCTAAATATTGCAAATATTAAGATAGCAGAATCTATCAAATGGACCGCCCATTCCTGCGAAATCAAGGGTTTTTTTCAGGTATTTTGGGGCTCTAGACCACAGAGTTGGCTGCCAAATTCAAGAGTGGAGCGCACTTGCAATGTGTACTAAAGTATTCTGAGAAGCTAACTTGACTCTGGCTTCGATGGAGCCCCCGTGCCTGAGCTGGTCATTTAAAGTTTTACACTTTACACCCCAGTTGTTTTTCTTGAAGAATTGGGAAATGCCCCTAGCCACCATATCTGATATCTTCCACGGGGTGCGGGTGATACTGGCGTACCCTTCCTGTCGTGGTGGGAACAGTGCTCACCTCTAGGGAGGGTCGACCTCTAGGACGTGGAGTCGTGTTGCATCCAGCCATCAATGCACGAGCGACCTCCGCTCGAAACACCACGAAAGGCTTGTATCTTTCACCTCTCTGATTGCAGTGCCGCCTGTATTATATTTTGGGGCTCCAGACCAGAGTTGGCTGCCAAATTCAACAGTAGAGCGCACTTACTATTAAAGTATCTCGCCCAGATTCTGAGAAGCTAACTTTGGCTTCGATGGAGCCCCCATGCCTGAGCTGGTCACTTAAAGTTACACCAGGCATGTCAATGGAAGGCATGTTGGGAAGATTGCTTCCATTGAAGGACACTAGATTGCCATTTCGATCCCTTTTGGAAGGAATCAGACATGATTGGGTTTTTGAAACATAGAATTCTAAAATATTTGTTCATTTTTATCAGAATTAAGCTAAAATTGGACTTACGAATGCATCCACAATGCACTTCTATTGGCTTTTCTCTTCAGTGACCACAGTAATCTAATTATGTCAGTAATATTTTTTATTAAATTAGCATGCTAAGTGCTTGTTATAGAATACCTACTTTATTTTGATACCACACCGGTATCACTATTGCCCAGATCTAGTGGGACTATGGCATCCCCAATTGAGAAAAATTTTTACAAAGAGAAAGATCTACGAATACCTTTTTTCATGGGACAGTTTTAACCTCTCGTGTGCCAGACGTAAAAGACGTTCTGCGCACCATGGCGCTTCCTGCCTTAAATTTAGTAACAACTCACTTATATTTTATAAAATGATGTTTTTGTAAATTGTTCTGTCTGGTCAAATAACCTATCTATCTATTTGCCAAAATTTTATGTTTATAGAATAAGTGATTTTCCCAGAATACCAACTTATAATCAGAGTTTTTTTTCTCCCTCTTGTTAGTAAAAAAGTTAAACAAAGAAATATGAAAGTACATTTACATATATTTAAAATTGCATGTTCAGAAGGCTGAACAAGTGTCTTTCTTAATAAAAACTAAAAATGTATGAGATATTCCTATAAATAATTCAGTAATGTAACTTTGAAAATAAGAAATACTTTTTACGCCAAATATGTATTACCAGACTTGTGTCAAACATCAAGCTGTGCAAAATCCCTATTCTGATTGCTTCTTTTGTTGGTAAGCGATTATGGTTCATTTAATAATAACAATAGTTCTTTATTCCAGAAGGTATGCAGGGGTAGTGCAATGCAATACGTTCCTTAAGTGATAATAATTAAAAACAAAAAATAACAATAGCTATGTAAAGTAAGAGGAAGAAAAAAGAAAAGAAAAACATAGAAAAAGATTACTATGTAAAATATGCGAAATAAAATCATTCAGTGAGAGAAAAAAAAAACAAGTTTATGGTGGATATTTGATGGTCTCCTGTCTCTAAAGGGCCATCGAGGGAGACTCCATCCATGTAGCCGTGGCAGTAACGATGGTATTCTTGGATTGGCATACTCTGCACCATGATTTCCTGTGTGGTGGTGAAGTGCCCTGAAAGTGCGCACTCGTCCTTCCAGAAACATTCCAGGAACATTTCTGTAGCGCTGCAGTATCTTGGTAGGCGGAATAGTTGGCGATATGCATTATTGTAGGTGACTTTTATCTTTTGCCATTGGGATGCAGTGTAATGCACCCACAGTTCTGATGTATAAATTTAAATATGTTCTAGCTATACGCTTGTCAAATTTTAATGTTAAAGTCAAAGACCCAATCATGTCTGATTTTATCTAAAAAGGATCGAAATGACAATCTAGTGTCCTTTAATGGAATCTTCCCAACAAGTCCTCCGTTGGTATGTTTGGTATAACCAGAAGTGACCGTCTCAGAGGAAATTTTTCATAGGCCTCCAAAACGCTCCAAATCTATGGCCGATAGGTACAAAACAAAAGCGAAAAATATAAATTTCCATACTAATCTAAAAACAGAGTTTTTGGTAAAATTACACAATTTTGCTTCACTTCCTTCTTTAAACCTAATAACTTATTTTAAATATAATTCAGTATATTAATTACATATAAAATAGGTTATTAGGTTCTTAGTTTGGGTTTACAGAGAAAAAACGAAAAACTAACATAAAAATTCCGTACAAAAACTTTACCAGTGAATTTATACATATTATTTTGCATATTCGCATATGCCAATATTTTTTTCTAATTTTTGGTAATCTGAAACAAAGTTTTATTTTTAAAACCTATGCGTATTAACAGTGAGGCGGAATTATTGAATTTACCAAAAACTATACTAAAAGTGAGGCAGAACTTTGGATATTGGGTATTATAGGTTATGTTTTAATGAACAGATGACAAGGTGTAGAATAAAAACAGTATTTGAGTGAGGAATGAAACAATTTATTTCATAAGGCGCTTATAATTTAACAGTCATACTATATGAGTGAGGAATGAAACAGTTTATCTCATAAGGCGCTTATAATTTAACAAGTCATACCGGTAAAGCTGTGATGGTGATTGTAAAGCGAGTGAGTTATTCGTAGACCCAACCGTCGTTAGCAGGGGTCCAGCCGACGACTTCCTTCTCCGTGAACCAGAGAGCGATCTCCTTCTTCGCAGCCTCGACAGAGTCTGATCCGTGGAGGATGTTGCGGCCGACCTGGATGCAGAGATCTCCTCGGATGGTTCCGGGCGCAGAATCAGCGGGATTCGTGGCTCCGAGCATGACTCGTCCGGTCTTCACGGCGTTGAGTCCCTCCCAAACCATGGGCACCACGGGTCCAGAGCTCATGTACTTAACTAGTCCTGGGAAGAAGGGACGGGCGGACAGATCGGCGTAGTGCTTCTGGAGCAGCTCCTCGCTGGGCCACACGAACTTGAGTGCTACAAGCTTGAATCCTTTGGCTTCGAACCTCTTGATGATCGTGCCGACGAGTCCTCGCTGGACTGCGTCAGGTTTGATCATGATGAAGGTTCTCTCGCGTGCTTCGGCCATTGCAGTTGAAAATAAAGAAAAGATTGACAATATCGTAGCTATCATGCGACCCGCTGGTAGCAAAGTGAAATACCGGTAATGACGTACGCTGCAGATGGCAAAACGCGGTCTCCGGTGTTGTCTCTAAAAAATATTTTAATTCCCTATAAAAAAACAGAAAACGATTCCTACTTACACAGAAAATTGCGCAAAAATCGAGTTGCAGAAATATTTCATAGTATTACTTTTTTAACTGCTACTCCATAAAGCTTGTTACACACAGTTAATATAATATCGTAATATATATGTGGGGGGGGGGGGGGGTACTCACGCCATACAATTCTCACAAATATATGATAGTACCCGTGTGTGACGACTGTATGGGATTGGAGGGTGATATGCCACGCCCGCATATTATATTAACTGTGTGTAACAGGCATAAAGGCACAATAGGAAACTAATAAACAAAGTAGTGGAATAATTTTTTTTGGTTTAATTTTAATATTGTTTCATCACAAATTTCTTCACTAATGTTCACAATTTCTGAATAAATATTTATCTTCCACACTTTGAAAAAGAAAAAACATGTTTTGGTGTGACCGAGACTTTTTTAAGCACGTTGATTTATTTTATTCATTATAACACAAATTATGTCGTGGTGTGCTAAATATAAAATTCGTGTGGTACAAATGTTTTTTTTCAGTTCTTTTAGAGAATAAAGAACTCCGGTGAAAAATAACTAACCAACCATCACGGCGTTTCCCCGCAGGGGTAGGCATAGAGGACGGACCGCCAAACAACTCGATCTTGGCATACATTAATATAGATTAGCAGACGACGCTGATTCTGAATATATAAACTTTATTATTTTTTTTTTTCAAATGTAAAATTAATTTTTGGTGTCATTTTTAATAAAATTAATGAGAAATATTTTGTGTACTGCACTGTTTAATATATAAATATCAATGTATTTCGGAAGCAAAGCTTCCTTCATTAGGATGTACGGTATACTGCTATATTTATATATTAAACAGTGGTGTACACAAAATATTTCTTATCCATTTTATTTTTATTGTGTATATTTTATACGTTAAATTTATAAATCGGTTTTTGAAAACGAATAAAAAATCACCTCACCAAACACCTTGTTACGTTGGTACTGTTGCACTCGAAAATTTTATGTTATGGGTCTCATCGTGCATATTGTCGTTTAGGATTGTATAGAAAATTTTATTTTGTATTTTTTGCTCTATATCAAAAAAAACTGTTGTTTAATATAAAAAAACTACTATTAGTAGCAGAAATATGAATATTCTTGGGCAAACCAATTGTCAATACGGATATTATGATAATGTTTCTGTGCTATTTTTTGTTTTTTCGTTTTGTTTTATGTTTTGTTTTTTGTTTTGTTTTATGGCTTTTCACACCAAAGGAGTGTTATAGTCAATGTAAGTAGAACATGGTGGTGAAATGCTTGAGTATAGGTTAAAATTTTAGATAACAGAAATCATTATTATAAAATACGCAAATTTTTAAAAATTAAGATTTTATTCTTCGAGTAAAAGTTTGTACATCGTTTTATTACTCATCTTTAGTTACGGTTTACTATGAAAAGAATATAAAATTATGTACTTACAGTAAACCTCAACACCGTCCGGTCATAGATTTGAAGCATTTTGGCGGGGTTTAAAAAGTAAGGAACTCTATAAAAAATATTATATTGACTAATATGTGCTAACTGCCAGTATATTATTTTTTATAAAGTTACTTTTCATAGATAAAATCCAAAGTTTACATTTTTCAAAAATGGACTTGAGTTATTAACCTCAATTTTAATAAATTTTGCATGAATTTAATTGTAAAGTCGAACTGCCCTGTGTGAATGATGTTCTAAATATTTTTGTTTCAATATTATAGTTATTTTAATCAATATTGTTGAAGCGTTACGCTTTAAAGGGTAAACTTTTGTTTAAAACTTTTCTTGAAAATTTGAAAACATTTATGATCGTGTCTCCAGCGGATGTTTTTTAAAACATTACACAAAAATTTGTTTTGATATACATTCCGTCTCCTCAAAACATTATATTTTATTTTACTTTGTTAATGTTTTTTCTATGGTTAACTTTCTTCAAGTTGGTATAAAACGTTTTGGTTGCTGTCAAAATATTGGTATTATTAACATCAGTTCTTCTTGTCGGCTGGTCGCGTGAGAGAACTCTTTCTAATCGGAATAAATGAATTTAAACTAGCATAATTATATTTTTATCACAGCAGATTTAAAATAAATGTTTAATTTATAATAAAAAATCATTTTAGTTCATATTTGGACGACGTGAAATGTTTTTTTTTCTAGTTTTAAAATGGTGAGAGAATTCGTCTATTAGTAAAGTTAACCCTGTCGACATTTCAATTTAAAGGGCAGACAATGGGCGTTAATGAAGAGAAAAACCAGTGATAGTGCAATCGTTAATAATAATGATTTAAGTATGTTCGATGTGAGTTTTTAAAAAGTGCTAATCAATTGTTTACGTTAGCTTCTTGCATAATATTTTTATTTTGTGATTGTGAATATTGTGATTGTGCTATCGGAGAGAAAGACTTTACAGTAGTTTTCAAATAACTCAGTAAGTATTTATTTTTTAATTTTCTAAGCTAAAACTTGTATTAAAACATGTTTTTTTATTATTTTTTGTTTTACCAAAATTTTGTTCAAAAATGTGTGTTCAAATTACGTTCTTATCGAATATCGTTCAAATTGTACCGATTTTATTAACTATTTTCTGCGTTTAATAACGAGACTGGTGTAATTTTGCATTTGTTTTTTATGAATATTACAATAAATCAATATTTACATGCTTTGTCTGCATTTTGAGGGCATATAGAAAGGCATTGACCCTGCAATGTGGTAGACTGAACCCATTAAATGTCTAGCCAAAATATTTCGCCTGCAGTTTCAAACCGAATTCATTTCAATTAAGGTAAATTGTTAATTGTTCCATCATTATTTAATATTTATACAGTTTTTGCTGCCCTTTTGAAGTAATAATACTGAAATGTTGATATGTTTCTGAGAATTTTGTTTGATGTTTGTGAAATGTCATGTACATCAAATAATCACATTTATTTATTTTGCAAAAACATTAAAAAAATTTTTTTACATTAATTCCGCACAGGAGGCATCTTTGAGGATGCTGTGTGGAAGGTCTTTAAGGAGAGGAAGGAGTTAACATGGGTCTTGAAGATACCCATGTTACTGTAGGAGGTAGGAAATTCAGAGGCCGGCAAATCATTGAATTCAAAAACAAGTCATAGAAACGACCCATTCTCATGTGACAAATGTTGGGTGCGCCTTTGACGTGTTTCCTGACTGTGCACCGGTGCCGAAGGGACCAATGATGATAGTTCTTCAGCATCTTCCATTGAAATACCGGCAGAACAAGGACAGCATTCCCACCTGACAACTGTCCTCCAAAGATTGCAATCTGTTTGTTAAGATAGGGGATTCTATCAAACGGACCACCCGTTTCTGCACAGGTTCAAGTTCAAGGAGGTTGCTACCAAATTCAACAGTGGGGCGCACTTGCGATTTGTACAGGGTCATTAATTGTGTACTATTATAGTACCTGCGGGCCCTGTACAGTACGCTCAGCTTGGGAGATGCTAACTCGACTCTGGCTTCGATGGAACCCCCGTGCCCGAGCTGATCACTTAAAGTTACACTAAGCGTATCAATGGAAGGCATGTTGGGAAGATTGCTTCCATTGAAGGAGACTAGATTGTCAGTTGTATACCAATACATTATTACAAAAGCGATAAAAATAGTTTAATTAAAATTGGTTACAAGTAGGTACATAATATTAGAG
>JAHDVE020010372.1:0-23972 GCA_022606495.2 Halesus radiatus
TAACTCCCTTTCCACGCAGTCATGTTAATAATATGGTCATAGCTAGGCAGAGCCGGATTGAGAACTAAGTGGGAAGGGGTCTGGACAGAGCGGAGGTATGTTAAGCAAATAATAATTATATTGTTATCCTATCGTGCTGAGAATTTCATTTAGAAAATATGAAATTAAATTGACGTGTATCTTTATATAAAAAATCTGTAATTATACCAATATTTAAAACCGGCCATCCAGAAGAAGCAATGAACTACCGTCCATTTTCTTTGCTATTGAATGTTGCTAAAGTCTTTGAAAAAATAATAAAAATAATAATAATTCTGTTCTTTAAAATTGATCACTTAATTCATGAAAACTAGTTCGGATTCATGGAGAACAAAAGCACAAAAGATGCCATAGCTAAATTATCTAATATTGTCCATATGGTATTTTTGTTGATCTCCAAAAAGCTTTCGACAGCATATCTCATGCAGTCAAACTAATACAAACAATAAATGTTGTTGGTTTTAATGACAAAGCATTAAATTGGCTAAGATGTTACTTACACAAAATAATGCAAATTGTGAAAATAAATGACACTTTACGTCTTACCCCTCACAGGCGACTTTGGTATACCATAAGGTACTCTATTGGGTCCTTTACTGTTTACCATGTGTGTTAAAGATATTTTGAAACAAAACCTTAGTCGCAGACGACACAATAATCACAGTAAAGGCTAAGAATAATAGAACAATATTTGTGTAATATCTTAGTTTCGTTTGTTTCACATAGATGGCACTGTCGGTAAGACAGTTCAGGAGTGATATCTGAGAGCCTATCGAGGTCAGAACAGACTGATTATTAGCATTGTATTAGAAGGAGCTCAGCTTCCTGACTCTCAAAATCTATCATACTGAGATTCCGTTATAGTAATTGTAGATTGTTATTTCTAATTAATAATACAAGTGTGGTTGTAAGTGGAGTCAAGAGAAATACACAACAAATTGATTTCCTACTTCTACCATCATTACAGTGGGGAAGTGTTACTTCTGCCGTAGTAGAAGACTGGGTGAGCAGAGGATTAAAACCGTAAAGCCAAGATGCGAATCCAACGCTTTGAACTGTTCGACCAACTTCTCAGTGATACGATAGAATGTGGTGTTTTATTAATATTATAAATAAATTTTAAAGTTTTTTAATAATTCGGTTTAATTAAGGTTTAATCTTAAAATACAGAGGGCCTCTTATTTTCAATTATTTTTTTTTTGCATGGAGTTTTTCATACAGGAGGCTCCGAGGCAGATAATTTCAGTCAGGGCCTATGTCATCTCTCGGGATGTTGTCTCAAGGGTCTTTTTAAGGAAAGGAAGGAGAAGAAGTTATGGGAAGTAAAAAAGTATGAAGAGTGAATAGGAACCTGGGGGTCAGGGCATCCGGGAGTGATGGACGTATGAATCTATCCCCTCCACTGCGGTGCAAGGCGACGATGGGTTGAGAGAATTTGGCTAAATAGCTCAAAGTGTTTCCGTCAACCGGCCTTTCCCGATTCAGCCCGCCACGCAGTTGGTGGGCAGACACATCCGCCGCCAAGACCTGAACAAACCTCACCTTATGAACCCGGGCACCACTGCTAAGTCACCGAACGTAGCGAACCACTTGGGGTGACCTATGACAGGAGTGTCAGTTATCCAATGAATGGTTCCCGGGGCGGTAGTACCCATACCCGCCTATCAAATTGGTTCAATGTATTTAAATTCGTAAACTACATTGAGTGAGACAAGTTTGAAAATTTAATGTCGATCAAAATGATGAACAGCGCCATTTTGATTTTTTTTGCATTTGGCAAGTCCCCGTTTAACCCCGATTCTAAAAGTTCAAGCTTTCGATCAAATCGTGATCTATCGGAATTTTTCGGGGACAGTTCAATTATCAAGCTTTGAAATGGCACCGATCATCGATTTGATTAAATAAAATTTGACAGATTTTAAAACACCCCAGCGTTTTAATGTGAATAATGCTTTAATCCATCCCTGTATAAAAAGCAAAGAAGTTTCCGCAATACCGGATTAATTGAGATTACTTAATAACCGGTAAACTTGTATGAGTCGGCGGTTAACGGGGAGGGGGTGTGGGAAGGGAAGATCGGAGTAGCGGCAGAGGAGAAGGGTGGAGGTGGGAGGGGGAGGGGGGAAGAACTTCAAATCTAATTAGCCTGTCGACAGATTCTTCGTTTCTTTTGACTCACCGAGCTTTGCGGACAAAATTATTGTGTTTTTTTACTTTGAGATAGAAGAAAGCTTGAACGAATCAAGGATCATAATTGAAGAAATTATATTATGTATTTTTTTGAAGAATTTTTTGAAGAATAATATGTTTGAAACGAGGGCAATGGGCACAAAAAGGTTGGGAATCTCTGCGAGCATTCCCAACCGGTCGATAGCGGAGTAAATTTTAATTGATCCCAATAATTAGAAATGTGCATTATTCTACAGTACTGTCAGTATCGCCCTGGTGAAATACCATAATTCAGAATCGAAACGTAGCTTGGAATGGCTTTAGCCGTGTTTGGTGACCAGATCTGAATCAGGCATTCCTCCACCTTCCTCTTCCCCTATCCTTCCCCTCCTCAATACCTCCAGCCTCATAACATACCCCAATTAGAGAGTCCACAGTATTTGCGACTCTTGTGTGGTTTACTTTTAAAGAAAAATAGAATATTTAAATTCACAACCATGAATAAAAAAATGTATATCCTGGTCGTAGGACAAATTGGTTTTTCCTCACAGAGCAAATAACACATATAGATGCCCTAACACGCAAGGGGAAGAAACTAAAATAAGGGGTGAGGTAGGCATGTCGCCAATTTTAAGTAAAACAGCAAATAGGTAAAAAAAGTTAAGCTATTTAGTTTGACCTCTTTTATAAACCTCTTTTATATTTTCTTACCGCGGTGAAAACTATGTGAAACGAACATGGACGGCGGTGAGTAGGCTCGTTACAAAATGAGTGTCACGTGACCTTTGCCTCCAGCCATTGGAAGGGTACGTTAAGGCTAGTCTATTCACTCTGATGTCACTGGTTTTGCTAGATACGCGCCGATCTGTTAACGAAGCGGATTAATGGTCAAAGTTTTAAAGATCTGAATTAAATATTCTTGTGAGATTTTTGTTAGAGGTCGATTCCAATGAAAACTAGGCTAGAAAGTTGTTCCCAACCTCAAAAGGGTTGAGAACTCTTGCTCTAGGGATTACCAATTCAGTGCCTTAAAGACTTCATCGGGTGGTATAACTTTGACCTTAATCGTAACTTTGACAAGGTGCATGTTTTACCCCCGCTTAAATGAGTAATGACCTCACTGGAGACAGCTCCATCCGTCTTTGCGTCTCCCTCGGGCCTCCCTTAGCAGAACGCAATGGGTCAAAAACTCGTTACGTTTAAGGGTTTCTATTTGGAAATTATTACTTGTTTATTTATTTGCAAGAAACAAACAGAATTATATAAAGGGAAGTTTAACAAAAGGTAAGCCAACAAAGTTTCTTATGCTACCAGCGGTTAAGTATACATGTTTTATTAGAAAAAATACAAAATAAGAAGGAAAGGGCTGGGGGAGGAAGAAGAGGAATATAGGATCGGGACAGGAGATGCCCTATATTAGACTTATTATTATTATTTTTTTAAATTTAATTTATTCAAAAAAAGATACATAATTAATAATTAAACAAGGTTACAATATTTTTCAAAAGTTCAATATTTATATAAGATGTACCCCTATAATTAAGCTGAGCTTGTGTGTATGGGGGTGTGTTATTTTTTTGTTCTTTGTTTATTTCTATGTTATATTATTCAGTGTATATTTTCAGTGTGTTTTTTAAGTTGTGTTTTAAAATTTTTAAATCATTATTAATGTTTCTAATTTTTTCTGGTAATGAATTAAAAAATTTAACTCCAAGATATTTATAATTAAATTGTCCCATTGTTTTTTTGCATTTTGGAATTGGAAGAAATGATGTTTGTCTAAGGTTTCTATTATTTTTAAATGGTGCAGTTTTGTTTAGAATATTATCTTTATAAATTTGCAAAGTTACATGATAGAAATATAATTCTTTTAATTTTCTGACTTTGAATTCTTTAAATAGAAGATCTGACGAGTATGTGTATGGCTTGTTTAGAATTGTTTTTATTATTAATTTTTGTGTTATGTAAAGAAGTTGCGTGTGATTTTTATAAGTTCCACCCCATCCTACAATGCCATATTGTATTATTGATTGGCAGAAAGCAAAGTACGTCATTCTAAGTAATTCTTTGTTTAGAATATGTCTTAAACTTCTGAAGATGTATATTAGTTTCCTTATTCTGTTTTTGAGTAAGTTTATGAGTAAGTTAATATATATTAATAGATGAGCAGTTTCAGTAGTCTCCGTATATTTCAACCCGTATCATACACTAAAACTAACTAACCATCGCTCCATTTCTCCTCAAGGGTAGGCAGAGAAGACGGATCGCCAAACAACTCGGTCTCGGCACACGCTCCTGATTATTCTTTGAATTAAAGAAAAAATAAAAATTCAACTTCGCTTACTCGAGTGATTAAAGCAATAAATGCATTACAATTATGTATATACATTTTAATTATTGAGGTAATTAAATTTCTGGAAAAACAATGCTTTCGGAAATATACATAATCTTAACATTTTTTATTTCGTCTGGAAGGCAATTATATAATTTGGTTCATTTGATCGTGCCACGTCTCCCTCGGGCGTCCCCGACTTAATCTATCATTCACAAATATATTGTATGTCATATATTCTGATTTTACTCATTTCTTAATGCCCCAACCATCTATGGGCTCCTTTCTTAATATTGCTTATTGCCAATTGATCTAATTATATTCTGCCATTTTAATCAATCTCATTTTCCCAATTTAATATTATTAACATTATCTTCAATTGATTCCCATATTTTTGGCTGCCATCACTCGGACTTTCTTCGGTAGATCTTTGCAATTATAAGAAAACGATGGCAGCTAAAATACGGGAATTAATTGAACAAAATGTTGATAATTCAACTGAGAAATAGGATGTATGCTACATGATATTTGATTAAAAATCAAAATCGTTTGGAGTTACGCTACAAGGAAATGTAAAAAAAGCAGGTGCCGCTATTAGATTAGAATCAAGTAATCTACGAGAATGATAAGAACGAACGAAATAATAAGAATCGCGCACGAAAACATTGAAAGATCAATACACTTGTTACTTGGTGTATTCTCTTAGAGACGTTATTTTTATTTGCATTTTTGTGTGAATACTGCTGTGTCTAACTGTCTGGAGCCAGTGGAATTATGGCATTCCTATTTTGGGTATGTTGTGATGCTGAAGATTGTCACAGTACCGAATTTCTCGGGCCACAGTCACAGGCCACAGTCACAGGCCACAGAACTCACAGGCCACAGTCACAGGCCACAGTCACAGGCCACAGAACTTCGTTCCTTTCCGTAAGCACATTTGTATTGGCAATCTTAGTAAAGTTCACCAATAGATCTAATATTTAAAATATCCCCGACTAGCTCTTCTCAGGGTAGAGGGATGTATACGATAATGTAATACACCCGTCTTTTAGTGTGTTGTCAGTTCGTTGATAGGCGATTCTCGAAATTACCGCTTAGTTATCATCAATAAAAACAAATACATATAAATAGATAGATAGATAAATAAATAGATACATATAAACAGGAATAGGGAATTCAAAATAAAAACAACTCTCTTTTGCTATATACCAAAATACCTGGGAGTTCAGGCCTATATTTATAGCTGAATTTAAAGGCTCTAGGAAAAGCTTTAACCTTTCTGTGAACGACTGCAGGTTATTTAAAAGATAGACAGAATTTGAATGAGTTTAAATGATTTCAGTTTTATCTAAAAGCGAAAGGCAAATAAATAACTAAGTAAATTGGAACGGAACCCTTGTTTGTTGGAAGCAGGTAGGCAGCGGACAGCTCGAAGCAGTGCACAGCTCGGATCTCCAGCCAAGAATGCTCTCTCCTGTCCTTTCAACTCCCTCCCTCGCCGTCGGCCTACCCCCTCCCTCTCCCAAAAAAAGCCGCCATAGACAACTCATGTTTATTTATGGTTAATTCCGGATCGCGGTTTGTCAACCGTAGTTTGTTAGGGACTCGCTTCATAACAAGATAGTGAGTAAAGGAAGGAGATACGGAGGGGCAAGGTTGAGAAGTATCCGCTTATTCAGATCTAGTTTCGATTCTGAATGGTGGTTTTCACCGGAGCGATAAAACTGTCGCCACATCTGGCCACAGATAAAAAGCACATTTCAATATGCTAGCATCCCTAACTCCACTAGCGGAAAACGTTACAGACGCTGTTATCCAAAAAATAGCATTCGTAATTCTCTCTCTAATTGTACAATGAAATTTTAGAAATCAGAAACGGCGTTAATAGTGAATTAAATTTAATTAATAATCAGTGGCTAAGTGACCGGTCAGTGGCTGAGTTGGCATCGCGTTCGGGTCTCACCCAGGCGTCGTGTGTTCAATTCCTCGGCTGGCTTAGTCCTCCATTACGACACAAGCAACAATTTCCGCTTGCTGTGATGGTAGCAGAAGATTTTCACATTAAAAAAAATCAATATTTTTTAAAAATAGCTATTTCTTCAATATATTTTCATATCAATATTAATTATAAAAATAATCTCTTTTTTAATTTCTAATATAAAATTGTTATTCAATGTTTTATAATAATTTTTTATTTACATTTTTGATTAATTTATTTATGTTTATCATTTGTCTATACTTGACATTATTATTTTTTAGTATTCTATATATTCCTGATGAAGAAAGCATCGCTTTCGAAACATGTAGATGTATGTATATTAATAAAGTGGTAAATACGAAATAATTTTAAAATCATTCACTAATTAAACAATTAACTGCTAAATTGCTGACTGCCATTTCTCATACATTCTGCAAACATCGTAATTTAAGCTCCTTGGCATATGGTAAATCCCTATAAAACCATCAACACTATGCTTGGTTTATTAGTAGTATATCGATTATTTCAAATCCAACCATTTTCCAATATGGTGATTTCGCAGCGGAAATATTATTCGTAAATCTGTATTTTTTGAGCGAGTAATGCGACACTAATTGCTGGAAGTAACTTATACTCTCAATCGGAAAATGCAAATCCCTCGAAGCAAAGTTGCTTCTTGGAATACGGCAGTTAATAAAATGAAATTAATTAATTATTCGAGCAAGTTACCGAATGGATTTACAGACCTCATTAAACCGCATCCGGTGCAGTCACAGCCGTTGTGCGTATATGATGCATACATGGGTTTTAAATGATTCCGAACTTTGTAAATGTGGACATATTCAAATAACAGAACACATCGTAGAAGAATGTCCCCTTCATCAGTTTCTCTATGGCACATCTGTGCTGAACCAAGTGACTCCCGACTGGCTGAATAACCTCAGCATCCCATTATGATCTCCACCAACTCTTCCCTACCATACGAAGAAGAAGAACCAGAGATTAACGACCTAGCAACAATATACAATTTGGTGATTCATCAAAGCGTTTGTGGAAAATGAATATAATATCGTAAGTTATACAAAAAAAATACATACGTGTATCAATATTTACGCAAGAAAAATATTATTTAAAATAAATATATAATCAAGAATTAACTTATTTTATGTAACAACTTAAATACGATTCAACATGCTATTCCGTACAAATTTGATGTTAACAAATCCCATAGTCGCTGCGCAACAGATTCTTAAGTTTTCCACATATGCACGATTTGCCGTTGATGGAACCACGAGTATTTTTTGCCTGAACTATTTCTTAGAACAAAAGGTCCTATTGGTGCTAAATTCATATCGCATGTATGGAATTTATTTCGTAGAACTCAGGCAGTATTAATACGGACGGGTTGATTTTTTAGCAATAAATTTGAACAGCGAACTTATTAGTGTGGTTAAATAATAATTCAAGTTTGTTGATCATCTAATCTTTTTTATGGGAGTATACTGCACAAATGCACTTTAGAGAAAGCCGCCACTGCTGGGTACTAACGACGCAATGACCGTATGAATGCATGCAGCAGCCGCATAACGCGCTAAACGTACCGTTATGACGCAGAATTAGTCGACCTACTGTACAGCCAAATTTGCCCGCCATTTTGACGGCTGGAGGCAAATCACATCCTAAATTTGTAAAGAGAATAATAAAAACTGTCGTATTGCATTTCACAGAGAAGCTTTTATTTTACTATATTTCAAACTTATTAATTTATTTAATACATGGATTATTTTAGTGACACCAATTTAATCGCTTGAGTTTGACTGCGGTAAGCAAATTTTAAACATTTGTAAAAGGGTCAAACTAAATACTTCAGCAAACTATAAGCCAAAGTTGGTAAAAGTTGGTAAATAAGCCAAACCATATCACTTATTTACTCTTTTACTTATATTTGCGATTTGGGTTACTTTGGAATATGTTAGCACAGCTACGGTAAAAAGAGTATTTGTTATATATTCCGTACGATTATAAAAAGGACGAGTTGATCATTAGCAGATTTGATTTTCGTAGAGTAAATACTAAACATTGCAGTGCAATGCGATTTGCCTGCAGGCTGCAAGGAACGCTTTTTGAGCACGCAGCGTTCGGATTATCAAATTGCCTATGGATACAACTTATGTTCTTTTATTATTTTTTCCATAGTCTACCTACCATTATAATTCATGCGTAGTTTGAATTTACTGTTGATATTAATATAATGTTATTTCACTGGGAGGCTGAAAATAGTCGGGAGGTGAAGGAGATAAGGATTCAATTGGTAAGTGTGTGAAATCAAAAGGTACTGCAATCATTTAGAACTCTTCTCGAATATGTAAATCTTGAATACCACGCTGCCTAGTCATTTTCAAGTCACGACGTACTAAAATAAACTTTTGTACAGAACTACATTTGGCTCTTGTCTTAGTCCATTCTCCGACAAACTTAGTGGGTGTAGATGGGGGTGGATAAGCAAGCGGCTGTGCATGAGCGTAAAATGTGTACGGGCCTAATGAAACAAGTAACTCTATAATTGGACTAGATGGAATATTTACTAACTGAATACATACATCCAGTATTAAGAGGTCATAGTAACCCATATAATGGTGATAAATAACAAGGTTATAAAAAATCCTCAATATTGCCAAGTGCATTAAAATATGGGTATATTTCTTCTGTCTATAATCCATCACAATATTCACGTACACGTTGTAGGAAAAGAACAAAATATGTTTTTACTCTTTGGTTTACAACGGGTATTTACATCAAGTTCACTGGACTAGCTGGACAATGATTTGAAGTTGTTAAACTTCAAGCGGTAGCGTGGCGTCAAAACAATAATTTCCGGGATCATCCCCTATTGCGCGGTTGTCTTTCATCAAGTTCATCTGTTCTGCCAGGCATCAAATGGAATTATAATCATTGGTATTTTATAAGTTTGTCAGTGATTCCTGCCTTCATAGACAGATTTGTATTATGAAGAAGAAATTCACGAAAAAACGATATCTTTTGATAAATATGTGTTTTCACGGGTACATCGAAAGGTTGGAATTGGAATTACTTTGCAATACAACGAATGTTCTATGGCACTGATTAGAGTCGTTTCTTGGGATCCGTACCGAGATTTGTGTTTTGAAGACGATTCTGAACGAAAATCATGTAAAAATGGTAATAATTTTTAATTTGAGTTTTAATTAGCAATTTGCAACTTTAGGTTCGGGTTTATATTCCCCCATAACCTGTGATCTATGGCAATGAGTCAAGTCCAGCCTTCGGGTTCGTAGACCGATTTGTGTTTTGAAAACGACTCTGACAGAAATTCATGAAAAAACGTACATTTATGAAAACCTCGTTTTTAATGTGCACATTATTTATTATATTGGAGTCGTATACCAGGGGTGTTAGTTAAAGTTTGCCGGTTTTACTCATAGATGTCGCTAGAGATATGTATACATTTCTATCATTTGGCATCTATGTCATATTTTTCTATGGACATTAACCTTCAAAAATACACAAGTTACATTCTGCCAAAATAATAGTGTCATAGTTAGCAATCGCTGCTTTTCTTATTTCATCAAAAGAAAAAAGCAGTTGAAGCTCATCGGTTGCTGGTAGAAACTTATGGTGAACAGTGAACATGCTCCAGTGATTAGAACATGTGAGACATGATTTCGTCAATTTAAAAGTGGAGATTTCGATTTAACAGACAATGAACATCCTGGTGCAACGAAAAAGTTCGAAGACGAGGAATTGCAGGCGTTATTGGATGAAGACCCAACCCAATCGCAACAACAATTGGCCCAAACACTTAATGTGACCCAAGGAGCAATTTGCCAACGTTTAAAATCCTCGGGAAAGATCCGAAAGTATGGAAAATGGGTACCACACCAAATGAACGAGAGATAAATCGAAAAAACCGCCTCATACAGCTAAAGTAGTGAAGAACACTCTCAAAGCATTGAATTGGGAAATATTATTGCACCCACCGTACTCTCCAGACCTTGCCCCGTCCGACTATCACCTTTTCGCATCGATGGGACACTCACTCGCAGAGCAGCGCTTCGCCAATTTTGAAAAAGTCGAAAAATGGCTCGTCGAATGGTTTGTCTCGAAAGAGAATTTATTTTTTTGGAATGGTATCCATGATTTGCTTCAAAGATGGGCAAAATGTATAGAATCCGATAGTCAATACTTTGAATAAATGTTTTTTGAGATTCCCTTGAGAATTAAGCGTTTTCTTTATTGAAAAAACCGGCAAACTTCAACCAACATCCCTTGTATACCTGTATGTTACTTCATAACTTGTATTCTACGGCAACGATTGAAGACCTCTCTTCGTATTTGTACACAAATTTGTGTGCTTGAAGAATGAAAATCATTAAAACAAAAAAAAAATTTGGATAACTCTATTTTTATGACCACGTTTTAAGGCTCCGAATTGACTCCTATATTCCGTGTTTTTTTTTTACCAGATAAATGGATCGAAACACTTTTAAAAAATGATATAAAGTCGTTAAAAGTGCAAAAAAAAACTACCTCGAAAACCTTCTTCGTTGACCATATTTACTTTGAACTTACTATCTATCATTCTGTGAATCGTGTATTGTGTACACGATCTACAAGTATTTTATATGCTGCAATACAATCTTTTGCCATAATTATGTAATTCTTTCTATTGAACACGAACTGGTGATAAATTAATTGATGTATATATAATATTAATGTTTCGCCTATGATTGAGAACTGTTTTGCATACGTGCAACTTTACCATGGCGTTTTGAATCAGCTGCACATGTTTTATGTTGGTTTTACACGAGTGTCACCAAGAAATTATAACATACCGTACGGTCGATTCTGCTAGACACAAATAAATAAAAGTCGCTTAGTTTTTAAAGGCACATAACATTTTATTTAAGCGCTTAAAGATAATGGATTCGCGTGTCCCATTTTAAGATACAATTCACCGTAACACCTAGATACACATATATTAGTTGACTAGTTCGATACTTGTACAATTGTAAATGCGCGGGGTTGTTTGGTATTATTGTGAATTCAATCAAAGGATTCAGAAATGTTTTAAATTGCATTGCTGGGGATCTTATACGCATCATTTTTATTGAATTGATTATTCGAACAGAATCATGTGACCAGTTTATTTTACTACCCAAATCTTCAAGAGATATTTTTTACAAGTACCTATCGTCAGCGTATGCGTAACATTTATCAACCAAGAATATTTTTTCTTAATATTATATTGATACTGAATGAATTATATTATATTTTACAAATTTGTCGACAGATTTGCGTTCTATTGACGATTCCGAAGGAAAATCATCAACAAACAAATTTCCTTTTGGGTACTTTGACGGTATGTGTGAGGTTGGATTGTTTTTTGACCATGACTTTTGTTCTAGGGCACCAAAACGAGTTCTATTCGTTTCGTACCCAGATTTGCATTCCAAAGATCACTCTGTTAAAAAAATCATTAATTTTTTTTAAAATGTCATTTTCATGGTACTTTGCAAGGATGGGGTCGGATTCGCCCAGTGTGAACAATCGTTTTTATTTTATTTATTATTTGTGTTATTATCGACACATTATTTTATGTACATTTATAACAAGATCGAGTTGTTATTTTTATGAATATTTTGTTATTTTATATCATATTGTAGAACTAAACTCCCGCAGATAAGCTACTTGCAGTGGCTTAGCGGGTAAAAAGTCCGATTGTATTGTAAATGAATAAATGTAATAAATTAATATAAGGGTATAACAAAAGTTTACAACTGGTGTATAAAAAATAAATAAAACGAAAGCACTGAAAAGTGTTAGGCGAGAGTTATCCAACAGCATTTTTACGGGCTTCTAAGTGAACTCTTAACGAGCCCTGGGGGGCTCAGTTTATAATGGGGCTGTTAGTGTTAACACTCGGCTGTTTCTAAACTCGCTTTAGCAAACGGGGCCAATATGTTGATAAGTGGAGGCACTTTTGTTTAAACTCTTAAACCGCAACAAATCTGATTGTTAAACCGTATTTACGATGGCCTTTGTGACTGAGCGGTTAAGATCCTTGGTTTCGGATCAAGTGGTCGCGGGTTCCAAAGAGAGGAATGTACATAGAATAAAATAATATGGCATTTATATAGCGAAGTTTTGTGATTTTGCTTTACAATAATAAACTTTAAAATAATGATTAACCTACTCCATTCAGTGGTATTCCTATAGTATTTCTTTCGTCGTCTATTGATGTACATTAAAGACACTCTATTTACATATTATGACATTGATATTTATTCTTAAAATGTACTCCTATAGTGCTCCTCAGGTACATAATGTTGTGTAATAATAACAGTACGTTGAAGATATCAAGAGAGATGTTACTTAGCAGTACTGTACACCCTGTGGTATGCAGTACTGCTAGTATGCTGAGCCAACACGTCTGTTGTGCCATATGGCATCCATAGCAGAACGTATTACTGTCTCTGGTAGTAGTTATTTTGCACAGACAACTTATCGCATTTCAGGGGGTATGGAATATTTATAAACTTTTGGATAATTTTATACGCCATTATATTGCATGCTATGTTTAGTTACTAGATCTGAATTAGGTACTTTCCATTCTTCCTGCTACTCATTTCTAACTCCGGGCAGCAAGAATTGAAATAACATTACCAAAAACGGTTTATCTCGTTACATCCTTTTAAATAGATCTTTTGGGGTGAGATTTATAAAGAGTGGCTCTACAGCTGTCTTAATAAACACCGAAAAAAGGATAAATAACATGTCTAATGAAGTGATAAACCAATATAAATCTGTTCTGGGCGTGTCCATGCATTGAAGTAAGATCAATATTTACTTAAATCTGGTGAAATTGATCAAACATTTTTAATGACCGAAATTATGTCCTTAGAATTAATCAATTTAGTTAGCCTGTCTGGGGCCCAAGAGTCGAAATGTTGTATGGAAATTGATGAGATCAGTTTTTTTCCTATTCCTTATTCATTCAGTGGTCAGGCTTCTTATTAACTAATTCAGTGGTCACACTTATTAACTAATACAGTGGTCACACTTCTTATTAACTAATTCAGTGGTCACACTTCTTATTAACTAATTCAGTGGTCACACTTCTTATTAAGTAATTCAGTTGTCACACTTCTTATTAACTAATTCAGTGGTCACACTTCTTATTAACTAATTCAGTGGTCACAGTTCTTATTAACTAATTCAGTGGTCACACTTCTTATTAACTAATTCAGTGGTCACACTTCTTATTAACTAATTCAGTGGTCACACTTCTTATTAACTAATTCAGTGGTCACACTTCTTATTAAATAATTAGTGGTCACACTTCTTATTAACTAATTCAGTGGTCACACTTCTTATTAAATAATTCATTGGGCAAACTAGTTTTTTTAATAAATCACTGGAAACAATAATAATTAAATCATTTTGAAGGTACACTAGTTATTAAAAACAAAATTCAAGAGGCCCCTTAATAAATAAATAATTCAGTTTTTCACACGACTTATTAAATAATTTAGTTGATGCACTAGATATAAAATAATTCAGTGGGCAAATTGGTTTTAAATAATTTAGTGGGAACACTAGTTGTTAATCATTCGGTGTCATTGAGGTATCCAAATGGAGTAAACATCAGCGTTCAAAATATGGGCAACAAAATGAAGTTAATTAGCATCATAGAGATAACACGGGCTTAAGTCGATTACAAGCGCTCGCCGGGCACGGATCTTCAATGTTAACAATGCCCACATCACTGGATATGTCGTTCTGAAAATGATAGAAAAAGCAATGGCACAAGCTTTCATCGGTTTTACCGCAATCAATGTTCGTGTAAATTGTTATTTTTTTATGTTAAAAAAACTTAAGAAGCAACTAATGAACTAGGCACGCCAGTAACTCAAATGCTCCGAGCCGCGGAGGCCGGCGGCTGGCTGTGCGGAGCGGCGACTCCATTTGTTAAGTTCGTTTGCGGTCGGACGGATTCAGCCGACATCGACAACTGCTTCACCTCCCTTCGTATTTCATACAATATTTTACAGTTATTTTGCAGCCCCTATTTATATAACTCAATGGGCACATTAGTTATTAATAATTCAGTAGGCACACTAATCACGAAATAATTTATTTCAGATAATTGATCCTTCATAATGCCGGCTGATCCGCTCTTCATCCTCGTACAAAACACAAAGTAATTATTTTCTTCTTTTTGAAAACGTTTTCCCATTCTGAACGCAGAGAGGAAAGTCGTGTAAGGATGCTACCTATCCTCTGCCTCTATTTAATGCTGTACCATTAATCATCCCATTGTACATAACTCATTGTGAGCAAACTAAACTTTTGATGAAGGGAGTAAAACACAATGGAGAAAGAATCATAAATTGGGATGAGATTTTCACTACTTTGGAAATTATTAATACGCCTTAATCATACATAGGAGTATATGAAACAGAAAAGACTAGTAACCTCACCTATCTCAAAATGAAGAAACAAAATTAGCAATTTGGTGGGTGGGTATGTGTACATTGTACAAACACCATGGGAACCATTCATTGGATAACCAATGTGTTTACCATAGATCATCCCAAGTGGCGCGTTGTGTTTGACCAACTGTGAAGTGGTCCGGATCGGGAGGAGCCGGTTAAGGGAGACCTTTTGACCTCTCCAGCCGGACTTTCTCGACCCATCGTCTCACACCGCACACTTGACACACTGACACCCAGGTTCTTACTCACACCACATACCGTTTTCCTTCCCAGAACTCCCACTATCCCCAAAGATGACAAATTATTTTCCTCAGGGCCTCCAATATGGACGTAACGTAAAAATTAAAAAAAAGTTCCATTTAAATTAATCATTAAAGAAGATAATATTAACAAATATTTAATGAAACGTGAAACAGAAATATACACAGCAATTAAAAGATATCAGCACCCCTGTCTTACCGGGACAACGCTCTAACCAGTAAGATAATGCGACCTGTTTATTTTGCGTCATTTTTATCGGTATCATACTTCAAATTTTTAAGACTTGCCCATATTATACTGGTATTTTTTTGTACGATTGCAATGTTCAACACGAATTTATTTGCCATCTAGATAGTGTCTCGGATATACTTATCCGATTTTTATTTTATTTAAATGGGAAATCTATTGAAATTTCTTTAAAGTATTTAATGAATATTCAATTTGTTGGAATAACCTAATCATAATCATTAATTTACAGAATTATTAACTCATTAATTAACTTACGAGAGTTAGCAATTTATAACCTTATATGGTTTTGACATGTAAAGTGAATGAACGGAGAAAGTAGAGCTAGACGCGAAAGTGAATGGAAGAAGAAGCCGGGGATGTTCTAGGAAGATATGGCATGACAAATAAATTACTTTAGAAGGGTCAAGAGTCAGAAATGAAGAAGAGTATCGCAAGAATGAGAATGAGGCTATGCCTAGACAGAGTCGGGGGGCAGTCTATCCTATGTGCCTACTCCTCGAGGAAAAACGACGCGACGGTAAATTAGTTAGTTTTGCGGTTTCAGTATTTTATAACTTGATGAGAACTTGATCTAGGAGCGGGGTTATTATAGAGATATATTTATAGATTTATTGGAACGTGATAGTCTCACTATGACGCTTACGGATCAGTCGCTTATAGTAGTATATGTACGATATAAAGATGGTGAAAAAGGGGACCGATTATTAATGTTCACAGATAATAAACTCTACACATTAAAAAAAAATATTTTTATGCCTGTCCTCGAATTTCTCGACAATTACTTGACAGGTTTGGCTGAAAATTGAACAGTTAGTTCTTTTTAGTGCCAGGAAGGTATAAAGAGTAATTTTAATGAAATCCGATATGTAAAACTGTTGCTATAACGTTTTAAAACTAGTATGAAAAATATTGAACCCGCCATGTTTTATTTAGGTTAGCCACATTATTCAAAGGAAGAAGGTTTGTTTGGGTGGAATATTTTCAAAATGGAAAACACAAGGAGGGGAAGAAGATGAAGAAGAAGGAAGGTGGGGAAGTTCCTGGCCATTCAGATCTGGACACCAAACACGGCTAAAGTCATTTAAAGCAACAATGATGGTCCTTTCACCAGGGCGATACTGACAGTATCTACTACTCTGGGACGTGCCGCAAATATAATTTTAAATGGATGAATTGTGAAATAACACAATTTTAATCAAATAAACTTTACTTGCGAACGCTGGAATTCGAACCCGCGACCTCCGGGTTCGTAGCCAAGGATCATAACCACCCAACCACGGAGACCGTCAAATTAATTACTACAGCTTTCTTATCATGTTGGTTTTTTTCTTGAGAGTTCGAAAAATATGGAAATTTTAAATTTGGTTTGTACTCGTAATACGCATGAATAAAGCGTTTATTTGTACATTTCACGTGGCAAGTAATTCTAAACAACATCGGCTAAAGCTACCAGCTTAGCCATTCTTAGCGACAACTTACCAAGCCTCTGGTTTTTTTTATACGAATTAATTCGCTGTTTTTACTACGGTCTACCATGATTTATTAATCTATTTAATCAAAAGTAATTTATTATAAAATCTGAAAAAATGTGACATTACTTGCGGTACCCCGTTCTAAGGTCACAGTGTAGGATATGGTTCAAGGTAGGAAATTTAATTAGGCCAAGTTTTTTGTATAATCTCTTTGCACGCCACTGATAATACCTACACCTGGATGGAGGGGGAAGCAGGAGTTGGGTTGGGGAAGGGGCGTAGATGGATTAGGAGAGCATTGTAGTGCTATTAAAATGAAGTATATTAATATTTCTGTAGTTATCATGAAATCGTATTTATTATATGAGGTAATTAATTTACAGTTGCAATGTATACATGTAAAGAAACTAATTCCAGGTAAGCCAACTAATTGATTTGCTGTTGTTATCCCAGGTACGTGGCCTAATTATTGAGTAGACTTAGACCTATTTACAGCGTTCCATAAACCAGAACATTTTATCTGGGCCCGGACTGGCCTCCAAAACTCCCCTCGTAATAAACCATCTTACTAATATCCATATTTCCATGCGTATTGATCAGTTGTTCTCGATCTCGTATACTTTCTCACTCCCGCATCGCTTCGTCTCTTACTAATTAGGGTAGGGGATGTTATCGGAAGGATTTTCACCTCCGCTAATCAGGCATAGAAATGTAAACCCGTGGAAGGGATTTCATAACTGTGATGACCTGAAGAAGGTCATGTTTTAGCTTCGGAGAGCGAGTTGTTTCCCGGCGCCTAATACGCCTTTCCAAACTTCTCTGCCAGGACTGACCCAAGAACCCTTTGTGATTGATTGATGGGTGATGAATTCAGAGCGACGGTAAACCTCTACCAGGACTCACCCAAGAACCCTTTGTGGTTAATTGATGGGTGATGAATTCAGAGCGACGGTAAACCTCTACCAGGACTCACCCAAGAACCCTTTGTGGTTAATTGATGGGTGATGAATTCAGAGCGACGGTAAACCTCTACCAGGACTGACCCAAGAACCCTTTGTGATTGATTGATGGGTGATGAATTCAGAGCGATGGTAAACCTCTGCTAGGACTCACCCAAGAACCCTCTGTGGTTAATTGATGGGTGATGAATTCAGAGCGACGGTAAACCTCTACCAGGACTCACCCAAGAACCCTTTGTGGTTGATTGATGGGTGATGAATTCAGAGCGACGGTAAACCTCTACCAGGACTCACCCAAGAACCCTTTGTGGTTGATTGATGGGTGATGAATTCAGAGCGACGGTAAACCTCTACCAGGACTCACCCAAGAACCCTTTGTGGTTAATTGATGGGTGATGAATTCAGAGCGACGGTAAACCTCTACCAGGACTCACCCAAGAACCCTTTGTGGTTAATTGATGGGTGATGAATTCAGAGCGACGGTAAACCTCTACCAGGACAGAGCGACGGTAAACCTCTACCAGGACTCACCCAAGAACCCTTTGTGATTGATTGATGGGTGATGAATTCAGAGCGACGGTAAACCTCTACCAGGACTCACCCAAGAACCCTTTGTGGTTAATTGATGGGTGATGAATTCAGAGCGACGGTAAACCTCTACCAGGACTGACCCAAGAACCCTTTGTGATTGATTGATGGGTGATGAATTCAGAGCGATGGTAAACCTCTGCTAGGACTCACCCAAGAACCCTCTGTGGTTAATTGATGGGTGATGAATTCAGAGCGACGGTAAACCTCTACCAGGACTCACCCAAGAACCCTTTGGTGGTTGATTGATGGGCGGTGAATTTAGAGTGATATGGATCAAGTGAGATATTATATATTTTATGACCGAAATGTCAATTGTTGTTTTTTGTAATACTGTGTTATTTCTAACTTACTTGTTAATTGATTAGACCCAAAATAAAGACTATTTCTGTTCACCGTGCAAAGTGTTCATTATTTAATTAACCTGTTACACCCTTGATTTAAAACCATTCCTCGCCGGTGCTGTCAACTGATTTGACAAGACGTCTCTAATTATTTCAATATCTCTGTAAATTTAATAAATACAGAGTTTATATTGTATGTGTTCCTCAGAAATATATTTATAAATAGGGTAAAATATGTACACGTAAAATCAAAAATTTAATTCCACGATGCGAGGAAGTTAGTGCAATCCTACACATCCCATTAATTCCACGATGCGAGGAAGTTAGTGCAATCCTACACATCCCATTAATTCCACGATGCGAGGAAGTTAGTGCAATCCTACACATCCCATTAATTCCACGATGCGAGGAAGTTAGTGCAATCCTACACATCCCATTAATTCCACGATGCGAGGAAGTTAGTGCAATCCTACACATCCCATTAATTCCACGATGCGAGGAAGTTAGTGCAATCCTACACATCCCATTAATTCCACGATGCGAGGAAGTTAGTGCAATCCTACACATCCCATTAATTCCACGATGCGAGGAAGTTAGTGCAATCCTACACATCCCGTTAAGAGTGCATATAATATTACAACTAATATTGTAAATAAGAAAACAAAGTAATAAAGAAGAGAGTAGTATAAAAAAAGAATTCATAAATGAACAATAAATTAATAATAAATATAAAAAAGAAAACGTCGTAGATTTTGCCCTTCTGTTTCGTTATACGGTTATATTTCTGTTACGGAATGTGCAGTTTTAGATCGTTTTTAAAATCAATAATTTCGAATAAAAATATTAAATTACACATTTTTAAACAGAAAAAAAAAACTGCCACACATTTGTGACTTGTAGTTTGGGAAAATTTACCATTGTGGGCGGTGAATTTACCATTTTCAAATGTGGGCAGTGAATTTACCATTGTGGTCAGTGAATTTACTATTGTGGGCGGTGAATTTACCATTGTGGGCGGTGAATTTACCATTGTGGTCAGTGAATTTACTATTGTGGGCGGTGAATTTACCATTGTGGACAGTGAATTTATCATTGTGGGCGGTGAATTTACCATTGTCAATTGTGGGCAGTGAATTTACCATTGTGATCAGTGAATTTACTATTGTGGGCGGTGAATTTACCATTGTGGGCGGTGAATTTACCATTGTCAAATGTGGGCAGTGAATTTACCATTGTGGTCAGTGAATTTACTATTGTGGGCGGTGAATTTACCATTGCGGAGAGTGAATTTACCATTGTGGGCGGTGAATTTACCATTGTGGTCAGTGAATTTACTATTGTGGGCGGTGAATTTACCATTGTGGACAGTGAATTTATCATTGTGGGCGGTGAATTTACCATTGTCAATTGTGGGCAGTGAATTTACCATTGTGATCAGTGAATTTACTATTGTGGGCGGTGAATTTACCATTGTGGGGGAGAATTTACCATTGTGGGAGATGAATTTACCGGTCACACCTTCATAAATTTTTACCAAAGATGATGTAAGTGTTGAAAAAATATAGCCGCTATGAACGCGTGTTATGTGGGTGGTATTATGTTATTGTTATTAGTGGTAAATTGTCAGTCCGCCTCTGCTGAACTGGCTGCGGCTGAGTTAATCCGGTTAAGTTGAACCGGATCGTTAGAACCGTAAACGGGGGTAAAACAACCTCCTCCCGCTACACCTCGACAATATTTAATTCCTATCAACTTTAAACCTTCCACCAATTTAATGGTCGGCCATGTTAGCGTCGTCTATTTATACTTGTGGAATGTTGAATTAATTTGTGGTGATCGGCCAAATGCTCTGAAATATTGACTCTAAGATAGCTTGCAATGGTTTTAACCTTGTTTGGTGAGCAGGTTTGAATAGCCAGGTTAAATGTTTAATTTTGTAATTCACTAGGTCGTATCATGCCTGGTATTATTGGTATACAATGGACGCCCGAAGTTTAAAGGTTTGTTCACATCTACCAGCACCGCGCAGTGCAGAACAGTGCAGTACAGACACGATAACATTAGTTCAAAAGTTATTTCTGAGATTTTTCATCCTCCTCAGGTTTGCTACTACCCGTGGATCTATCCTACCGACTTTAGGTATGCTTGGAATGAACCATCTGCGGGTCAGAAGGGATGTACACATTGTGACACATTTCTTCAGACTGATTCGTGGATGGTTTTAAATCTCGGCTATCATGGAGAGCATAATTTTTATGTTACCGATGGTTATCTCTGTCACTGACAGCACAGACTGTTTTATCTCCCATCGTGCCGGATCAACTTGCCAATAGTCATGCCGATGGGGAGGGCAATCTTGCTGTTGAACAAAATCACTTCGGATATTGACATATTTAAATGGCAAACTTTGTTGCTGCTAGTATAAAATGTTTTTAAAATTTGGAATGAATCGAATTGAATTTAAAATAGGAATAAATTAACCAGGGGCCTATCGACAACTAAGCAGAATCGGTACGACAAAGTAAATTGTCGACGTTAGTTTATCAATATTTTTAAATCACCCTGCGCTTCTTAAAAATATATAGATAAATTTTTTTTTTTTTTTGTAAGAAGCAATCACTTGGTGGTTTGACATTGTATTAGATAAATGAAACACGTTGTTATAAACAGAGAATATATTTTATTTTCACCAACCGGTTTCGCTTAATCAGGGTAAATATTTACTTGAGTTAAGCGAAACCGGTTAGTGAAAATAAAATATATTCTCTGTTTATATCAACGTGTTTCATTTACTTAATAAGGTAAATTTATCAATATCGGAAAAAAAATCACTGACATTTTTCTTACGGTGTAGTCAGATGGAGTTTTTTTTAAATGTGAATACTTCACAAGCGTTCCAATTGTACCCGACAATCTGGAGTTAGTGGAACTAAGACAACCCCAGTAGTTGAATGTTGTGCGGCTAATTGCGATGAGGAAGAGAGGAGAGATGGGGTAGATGGTGGTTTTGAAGTTCCTGTCTATTCGGATCTAATCATCAAACACGGCTAAATCCATTTCAAGCAACGTTTCGATCCTGAATGCTGGTTTTTCATCAGGGCGATACTGAGAATATCTTCCACTCCACCTATGAAGAGAAGCAGGGGATCGATGGCAATCTCTGATAGTGGAGCCACTCACTCGATCCCATCTTTAGATATATTTGTATTTATGAGAATATTTTAATAATTTTGTTTGGGCTAAACCATTAATTTATTCACAAATAATTGGTTTATTTCCGTAGAAACGCGTTAAAGCTCACCCTCTGTATTTACTGAGTACATATGAAGCGACCCTGGTGTGCACAGAGTTTTAAATCAGGGTAGGCAGTAGGAAACCGAATTAATGAAATTAAAAAAAAAAAATTGCATATGCGTGGTAAGTTATCGCTAAGAATGGCTAAGTTACTGACATTAGTCGATGTTGGTTGGAATTACCTACCACGTCAAATATCCAAATAACTGCTTCATTTATACATATTATAAGTCACTGGATATATCAAATTTCCACATTTTCCCGAAGGAAACAATGTATGAAAGAAAGCCAACATAATATGAAAACGATTTATTTTGTAGTTGTACTAATTAATAGAGGTACCAACAGATGGCACTGGTTGCAACATTTGTAATTTCTACTGAAAGGTACGCCTTTTTTGACACTAACACAAATGAGTCTTCACTTGAATGCGCATTGCGCACACATGTCCATTTTGTTGTGTAGAATAGTCATTACATTTAAAGTAACATGCGCGTCATTTGGAACACTTAGTTCCTGCTTTTGACACATTTTAATGGGCGGTCAGTGGGGCGCGTGCGGCGGTGCGATTTGTAGTTGAAAGCGTGAATTGATTTCATGCAATAATTTTATAATTTTATAATAATTGGATGATTTGCATATCACCGTTTTTGTGAAAAATCACCCCAAGGGTGCTGTACAAATATTACTTGCTAGGGTTTATCTTATTATGTACAAACAAATACAGAAACATACTTACTTGATAGGGCACTCCAGATTAAGACAGTTTTATTAGAAAATTTAGAAAAATTAAGAATAGAGATGATTTTTTATAGTTGCTATTTTATCTTCCTTTTCTATCGAAGTTACATTTATTAGGAGATTGGTGGCACAAGAAGAGTTGTTATTTATTTGAAATATTTATAATATTTCCGACATTATATTTTATAATATTTATAAGATGACCATAAAAAGCGTAAAAAGTTTTTTAATAGGCTTCAACATTTTTTTTGTGCATCGATGGGTGAATTTTTTTTTTTACTTATTCTGTAAGTGACTTTAGGTAAGCACTAACCGGCTAGCCTAGCTATGCAATTTACGTGTGCATTTCATCAATTTATGAGAAAATGAGTTTTAATTCTGTCGAGCCTTTAATCATTCTTAAGTCATGCGGCAGTTCATGCCAGGTTTTAGGTCCTGACACTCCTGCGGCACGATCATCGAACTTAGTATCAGGTGTGCGCTTTAGTTCCTTCAACCTCCTTGTGATAGCTGAAAACGCTGCTGACCTAAGGGTGGACTGCTGTGAATTGGTATTTTCAGGAATACACAGTTCTGAGTAAGCCGCAGCCATTCCGTTAAGTGACTTAAATACCATCCAGCAGAGCTTGAACTGGATTCTTTCGTATATTTTAGGCTCACAGACACGCCCGAACCCCATTTCTCACGGTTAATCTGTTCAGTGGCGGGGTAGACGCCGCTTGTAAATGGCTCTGACCTGGATAGAACCTTATCTTCGGTACAATGGCACCCAGTATATATTAAGGTACTATATAAATCACATTTGCCACGGGCGGCCCTTGGCGCAAAAAGGCACTCACCACTTGAATTGTGGCGGAGGAGTCTATTATCAACTTCCATATCAAAATAACGGTTCCGTGATAAATCAGAACACGTATGAATCGGCACACTTTTCAAAGGTGATATAATGTCATTAAGAGAACGAAAAAAATCTCTAAGACCTAATCTAACCCAACCTTAGTAATAATTTAAA